>JNET01032992.1:0-21071 GCA_000697455.1 Basidiobolus heterosporus B8920 | reverse complement strand
GACTGGGAGTATCCAGGAAGAGCAGCGGCTGTTTGCAACGTTATAGATAAGAATGACAGTGCCAATTACCTAATTCTCCTTAAAGAGCTCAGGGCCGCCCTTGATGCTGAATTCCCTAACGAGCACAAACTGTTGACTGGTGCTGTGAGAGTACAACCATTCGATGGTGTTGATGGCAAGCCATTGGCTGATGTATCTGCACACGCTCAATACTTTGATTTTATCAATGTCATGGCCTACGATATTATGGGTTCATGGTCAGCTACTACTGGGCCTAACGCTCCGTTCAACTATGACACTGCCAAGGGTGGCGAAGCCTACTCCTTCCGCCAATCTATCAATGACTGGCTTGGTGCCAAATGGCCGGCAAGTAAGTTAGTCATGGGACTACCTTTCTATGGCCGCTCTCTTACCGCAACTGTTGATATGAATGCCAATCCTAGTAATATGTATGCCACAAAGGATAGTGTTACTCCCAAGGGGGATTCTTACGATGCTAACGATCCAAATGCCTTTTGTAACGAAGGAACCTTCTACTCCGGGATATGGAAGTGGAAATCACTTCGTAGTGACATTCTCTAGTCGGGGCCTTATACAGCCGCTAGTGGCTGGAACCGCTACTGGGACAACACTACCCAGACCCCATGGCTGTTCCGGGCTAGTGACAAGCGTTTCATCTCGTATGACGATCCTCAATCATTAAAGATTAAGGTTGACTACACCAAGCAATCTGGACTTCGTGGTGTGATGTACTGGGATATGAGCCACGATTCCAATGATGAGCTGCTTACTGTGTTGCAGGGTATTCGCTGTACTGGCTCCGGATGCTCAGCACCTACTAATCCTCCGATAACTACTACTACTACTACCCCTCAGCCTACATCCACCGTTAACAGCACTAGCAAGACCTCATCGGCCTCCGCAAGTACTATCATTTCCACTGGATCACCTAGCCCTAGCTCCACTCCGGGAGTTTGCAGTGGTGTTACTAATTGGAATTCGGCCACCGGGTATAGTGGATCCCAAAAAGTGGTCTACAATGGACACCTCTGGCAAGCTAAGTGGTGGACCCAGAACGAAACTCCCGGCAGCAGTAGTCAAAATGTCTGGAATGACCTTGGTGCCTGTTAATCAGTGATTATCACATGAGAAAATAAATCTGTTACCAATCTAAAGAAAAAGTATGCTTGATTGTTCATAAGAGGGAATTTTCCTGAAAAGGATCGTTCGTATTCTTATGTCTCTAAAGTCATTTATGGAGAGGAGATTCGAGTTTTGGCTATGTCAAAGACTGCATGGTCTCAATCATTGTGCCTTGCTGTGCATTCATTGGTATGACACGCTTTCCGGCCTCTTAAAACGAAGGATCAGGCCTGCACCATGTACCTGTGAGGAGTATTCATTTCTGAGTCAGCGATTACGTTCATGGGATTCTGCTGGCCATATGTTCCTAGTAAAATGGAACCAAGTACAGTTTTTACCTGGTAGTCGGTGCTACTGCCCGATCGCTCTGGTCGCACGAAGCGACAACACACACACAACGTGACGAATCCGAAAGGCGGAATCTGATGTGCGAAATAGGTCAGCTCTGACTCGGAAAAGGAATTAGCAGCGTTATTTTAAGTATATCGAGTTGGGCTAGATATGTTCCATGCGTGGGACATTTATTTATCGTAGAATGATCAGCGCGATTAAGAGAATAAGCTAAGAGGATTCCATTGCAATTTCACTTTTTATTTGCCTACTTGTCATTCAATGAGTTTACAGGCTCAAAATTTGAATGCTCATGGCTTTCTACAGCTCTAGTAAACCCAGTTAATAGCATTGGCGGGAACTCTGCCGATATTTTCCTGCGAAACGGTATACTTGAACCTTTTCAACATCGTGCTCTTGATACCAGTCTGCTTAATATCGTCGGACACTGGAACTAATGTTACTCCATTGTTTTTAACACACACCTCTTCACCGTAGCAGCCCCAATTGCTGTAGTAGCAGTAGAGACCAGCAGCATTACTCTGGCCATAGTTGACATACACCTCAATATCTCCTAAGGGTTGAAAATTGTAGCATTGGTTATAGTTATAGTATTCATAGGATGCCTCGTAGACTCCGAATGCGTTTGTACATAGGATGCCTCGTAGACTCCGAATGCGTTTGTACTACCACTCTTCAGGCCAATCAAGTTAGCAGGAGTGATGAAGTTTTGCTGACCAACAACGTAAGGCTCGTCATTAAGATACTCGGTCACTGACTCAGATACAGCTTGGACAGTTATCTTAGTTGGGGTACAAGCATTGAGTCCGATGAGATTCTGTTGTTCAGTAGTAAGAGCGTTGCAGCTGCCGGTAGTGGCTGCTGCAGTAATGTTGATCAATAATGTGGCAGATACCAAAAGATTGGCGACGTTTTTCAAGGATTGCGTCATCTTTTAATGTATCTTGCGCAGTGTAATTGTTATTGAATCTTGAAGTATCATCAAGTCTTATATAGTGGATCAAATGGATGAGATAACATGTTTCTGTGCTAAGACTCTTACCGAGAGTTCCAGCATCGCAAACACTTGCCACAGCCACATAATAAATAAGAAGTAGATTTTCTGTTTCATCTCTTATTATTTACGTTTCATTAATTCTAGTTTTTACCAATTGCTGGAATATTTCTTGTCTATCTCTTTACTGAATAATTCTTGAGTAATCTCAACCCTGCCATATGTGCCATAACCATATTGCTGCATTTGTGGCTTTCCATACTGCCATATACATATTCAAAGTGAAGCCCAAGTGTGAGTTTTGGATAAGGAGAAACTGATAAGTAAATGTAATATGTGCAAGATATAGTGTGAAGAATTAGGTGCCAAGTTATATGAATTTAATAATAACCATCCATTGCATATACCAATGTGAATTAGAGATAAGTTACAGATGATGCACATTCAACTCTCAAAGTGACTTCTAGTTGCTCACATAATCTCACAACAGGTTACAAGTGCCAAGCTTGCACAATTTTGTATGACTACTTCTGCTATTATTGCACTTTTTCTCTCAGCTGGAGAGCTTGATGATATTGACTATCAGTTTTGGGGTATGAAAATAAATATGAAGTAACAACTACATGTTCCTCTTTCTCATTAAATCACCTCCAAGTATGTCACAACACTAAGGACCTTCGGGGGCCTTTCTTAGCAATGTGTCTTATTCTAGGTGCATGAATCTAAAAGTGAAAATTACAGGTTGTTCAAGTTCAATAACGACTAAAATCTCACAGGAATCAACACATGTACTCGTATTCACTTTAATGAATTTAATTCGTATACAAGTCATTAGAAGCCGAGGAGTGGGAGGCTAGGGGAGAGTTAGGTTAGGGGAGAGTTAGGGTTAGGGTCGGACCCAAGCCAACCGTAGCCCCTCACATGAGCATATTTCTAATACCTCAGGGGTGGGTACATAATAAGCCAATCTGAATCTACACCAATCACTACCCTCTGAAGTACAGTCAGCCCAATCATGAATATGAATTTGACCAAATGACCTTCCTCTAGGTGCTCGAAGCTATCGACGACAATGTCAAACTCGACACCGAGCAAGAAGGTCAAAAGCATGTTCCTGAAACCTTAGACTACATTCTCCTCGGATATCATTGGTCATGACGATCGTTGGTGCGATAGGAGGCACATTCTTTAAACGGTATTGTTTCGGATCATTTTCCAATTTCGATATTCTAACAACATAGCACCACAGCCATCACCAGAGCCATCCTCGGAACAAAGAAAGAGTCTGTACTTGGTTTTTTGGGCTCCATAGCCACCAACGTCATTGAATACAAGTACCACCTCTCCATCATAGCTTAGGGCTAGGGTTCTCTTAACCTTAGCTTAATATAAATATCCCAATCAGCCACCTTTACTCCCTTATCGCATTCTACAAAGTATCAGTCTACTTCCTTAGCTCTCTAATTGTTTAGTCACAGCGTATATCTATTCATTTCTTCGGTTATCTAATTGGCTCTTATTTTGGAACCCAATGAGCTCGGAAACTCACGTCCCTTTTGCTACTGCCAAGCACCAAGTCCACTGTGCCAAATATTCTACATCGCTCGATGCTCGAGGCTACATACCAGTATACGAGTATGTTATAGCGAATCAACCTATTTTATGGGATCGCGAGACTGGATATGTCTATTGGACTGGCATCTGGAAAGCAATGGGAAGAGAGAAAAGTGAAATCGCCAAGCTTGTTGACGCTAATACACAACTATCTGGTGAAGTCAAGAAGATTCGTGGTGGTTTCCTGAAGATTCAGGGCACTTGGTTACCCTACGAGTATGCCTTGGAATTGGCCATAAAAACATGCTGGTATATCCGAGAGGACTTGGAGCCAATTTTTGGTCCAAGCTTTTTAAGTCAGGTTCTGGACCCGACACATCCAGGTTCAACCTCTCGTGTCCCTATCCCGCTTGAGGAGCGCCAGAAAAAGGACATGGAAGCTGCAATATCTCGGAGACGTGGCAAAAGCGGCATGGTTAGTCCTCCGACAACACCTAAATCCTACAGTGAGGATGCCAAGAACAATAAGCGAAAGCTGAAAGCAAATTCGGACACATTCTCTAACAAGTCAACACTCCCACCTTTTCACCTAACCGCTTCGTCCCATGGTAAACGGCCAAAATATGAAAACTTCAATCACGAGTTTGTCAATAGTCCACAACAGTTGGGTGAAGCAATATATGCCAGTTTGTGCCTTCAACGACTGTCCACTGATGATGGATCTCGTCCCAGTAACGAGATTATCTACACGCCACCAGTGTCATTCATCATTGGGAAACAGGAATTTCAGTTTGTGGATCAGCAATATCGATTGACTGCGCAATGTTAACCCCAATACGCACACCCACTGTACAGTTAATGGATTTTTGTACATACACTCCCCCATGTCCACGCCCATATTTCGGGCCTTGTTGTAAAGATACCAAGACATTGTTGAAGTAAAAGTGATGAGGATGGTTATATACATTACTTCTATTGTGTAAATGGTGACGAATTCGGACTAGAAAATTAAATTAAGTTGGAGTGGGTGAATAAGTAAAGATGTACTAAGGTCTTGCATTAGGAAGTGAGAAAGGCTGCTTGATTTAATCCAAGAGATTCAGTTTTGTGATGACTTGTACACCGTTTCTGAGGTACCTTTTCATATTATATCCGATATGAAGCAATGGGCCCTCAGGTTGAAGCACCTCCATCCGCACAGTATTTGGAGCCTCATTATTGGAATCGGCGTTGGCGTCAGTGTTGGGATCTATCTCAACATTGCTCTCAGCTGAGGTATCTTTCTCCGGAAAGCTCTCTTTCTGTGGGTATTTGTTAGGAATTGATGAAGCGTTTGCATCCATGCTCTGCTCCAGCATTGAACTGGCCTTACGTGGCAGCCATAATTTTGGTAACGTCCCAACTATGGCTGGATGGCTGTAGGCGCGCTCACTAGCATCTAAGATTCCAGCACATCGACTCATAGGGCTCTCTCGGTAGTCGGTTCTACGCGTAGGGGTTGCTTCATATTGGTCGTCATCGAGTAAATCAAGATCTTTGATTGGTCTAGTGTCTATATGATTAACCTCCTCTGACAGTCCTGGGAGAACCAATTCACTTAGTTCCAAAGGAAGATATTGGCCACGTTTTTCGAGTGTACGAATCACATAATGATAGAAGATTATGGTGATCACAAACAATGGGGCAATCAAAATACCCGCGACGAAGGCATCATTCAATAGGAGTACGCCCAACATAGTCAATTGAAATATGAATATCCCAACCACCAACCTCCTGACAACAACGGGCCAAAACTTCCCACCTGTCTCGAATCGTCGGAAATAAACTAGTGTATAAGTCATGGTTAGTGGAAGGTGAGAGGAAGGTGAGGGTTAAGGATTGGCTGATGGCCAGATTCATCACATACCATACAAGAAGTTGTATTTGTGGAATAGATAGGCGATTGAGAAATACGCCGCTCCAAAAACGAGGATTAGCGGTGTCATAACGGAGTAGGTGAGCACAATCACGAAAACCAGCATCGGAATGGGGTAGACCCAGCCGTAGTCAATATTCACCGGGGTGAGTAGCTCCGCATAATCTCTTGGGGAGGAGCAAAACAGCCTTCGAATGATAAACAGAATCATAGGGCCTATTTGCACCAGCTTCAATGGAAGGTAACCAAGTCCAAGGATGGTGACATAATTGATGAAGAATGGTGCAAACTAAACTAGGGTTAGGGCCTTGGGATTCAGTGATCAATAGAAATTACTCGTACCAGTGGTAGTTGTCGGCCAAGGATGGTAGTGATTTCTGTTGGTTTATCAAGGATCGCATAGAATGATGAAAAAAAAGTGCTGGCCACAGTGAAGATCAAAAGAACATTGATCAGTTGGAACAGAAAATACTTCTTCAAAACCGCCAGCTCAAGATGGCTTCGAGACGATTTTCTTTGGACTTTGATCAACGCTATATTCCAAAGAGAGACTAGTCGATTATTATCGAGGTAAAGGTGAGGGGCAACTTCGAACTTACATTCAAGAATAAACGGTAAAATCGCCATGAAAGCTAGTACAAATATCGACGGCAGAAACTTCAGGATCATTCCCCGTGTGATATCACTACGATCGATCCATTCTTGAATAGACGGGACGATTTTCTGTAGCGCATCGACTCCTAACCAACTAGCCAGCGTGGCCACTGGATAGGCCCAGAAAAACATCAAGAAAAAGATGGCAGCCTCAATAATTACTTTTCGAATTAGCACTTCTCGTCTAGTCCTGTAAAGGTTGTTCCATGCTATATCTCGAGGGTCAGGCGCGATCTTGGTGATACAAGTGAATGCTTGAGTGTGTGTCAATGTTTGAGCAACTATGCTCTTCATATTTCCAGTTGAAGAAAATCTGGTTTAGTATAATTCTACACTTCGGAGATAAACGAATGGATTTGTAGCCACTTACTGCGCTGCTTTGATTGGCAAAAGTAACGAACCCAACTGTGGTTGGTGGGTAGTTTAGAGACCTTGCCTTGGTTACCAGGTATTCGTAGTTATTCAGCAGCTTGTGATAATGCTCTATCATATCTACTTTTTTACCGAACAATCCAAAAAACCCTGATCTCATTGACGGTCTTTTCAAGTTCTTAATTATCGGCATGTTTCCTTCGGCATCCACAAGTTGAGCAGGATCTAGGCCATTTAGTTTACAAGGATTTCCTATGTACTTCACGTAGGCATCTTCCAACTTGCGAAGATATTCCGCGCGTTTATCCAAGATTCTCGGTAACTCTTGTAGTTGTGGGCAGATATGAACAGTATCCACCGGCCCGACATTCAATTTCTCAAAGAATTCTCGTAAGGTCGCATTAGACCTTAATTTCTCTGGGATTGCCGTAACCATGACCGATCTACCACCCACCGACTTCGATACACCGATTAGATAAGTCCATCGAAGCGAGATATATTGTTCATACGTGCGATAAAGATAGTAAAAAGTTAAAAGTGAGAAGAACCAGGTAAACACTGAATGGGCTGCGAACACTTTGGATCCCTTAGGTATAGAGAGTTTGGTCAGTGCGGCAGAGAATGGAAGGTTCTCATGTTTGGAGTCGATTGCGTTGATGTAGTTGATGGGTAGCAGAATAATGATACCGAAAATACTACAGGTACTGAACAATACAATGGACATTTTGAAGAATTTGAGCAACTATATTACAAAAAGGTTGGATTTCAAAGGTCGATTTTCATACTATGCAATTTCATAAATTCTTACCATCACGGCGTCCAGGCCAACTCGCTCAAGCATGTCATTTTGGGAGTAACGTAGAACCGGTAGAATCCAGCCGAAAAAAGAGGTGGCAACTGGTGGAGGAGCATTTCTGAGCACATGAGAATAACCAACAATGCAGTCAGTGTAAGTACTTAGGGCGACCTAATTCATAACAACATACCTTCGTAACCTTGATCTTGGTGTGTACATGGAATGCCAAGTTCGACGTAATAGACAGAAAAGCAAAAAAAGCGGAACTCCAAAGCAAGCAGTAATTAATAGCTGAGTTTCCAAGGCAGGTGTACTACTAGCCTGAACTCTTGGACTGCCAGGAACCTCTGGTATCTCGTTTGCTAAAGCCGGAAAAAGTTTTTTCAGTGCTTCTGCTATTGAGCAGAGCACTGAATGAGAATTACAAACGGCTTGAAACAGCTTTGCTACTGGAGTTGAGTGATAGAATTGAAGTATGCGTCAGACAGAAACTCCCTTGACTTTCAAATGTGTTCAGGTAACCGGTTACAACACAGAAGTGGATTTTCTAGACGATTGCTACTCAATCCAAGTGACAAAACTTGAAACCGATGGATTGCTGGCATGAAGGATTCTTGTCTTTATCTGCTTGCTATTGGCGATACATGTTACTCAGACTATGGTTAAACGGTCGACTTAGCAAAAGAACAATTAATCAACAATAATCCAGTAATTATTCCGATAAAGCAATAAAAACAATGTGGAGACATGATCGTATTATTATGGTATACAAGTGTTATATGCAATATGCACGGAAAGTCATGTATTGAGAGTCTTACCGATATGGAACTACATTTGAAACCAAGTTGATTACCAAAGTTCGTCAATTCCTTTTTCAGGAAGATCGAATACAAAAAAGGGAATTTCAAGGGACAAGTTTTATTAGTGCTAAAATAGTTGTCTTTAGTTAGCGGAAAAGAAGCATGATCCATCTAATGCCCAATATCTAATATTAATGAGGTTTTTCTCCCTTTTATCTGTTTAGCGATTAGGAAGTACGGCTAGGATAATTCGAAATGAAGCTACAAATAACCATTCTTTTCCTAGTTCTGGATAGCGCGATCACGATAAACATACAAGTTTCACAGAGTTGTGACTAAGAGTCGGAGATTTTCATTTTTGTTGATGTTGGTCGAACATGATATTACGAGAAAGGAATCACAATACATAAAGGCCAGCTGATGCCCAGGAATACCAACACTCATAAAGATGCTTCTCAACGCTTTTACTCTTGTATGCCTAGCTTTCACAAGCTCAGCGATGTTTGTTGCTCCTGATTCCCAAGTGGTGGACCATCATTTATTGGCGCGTTCCCAAAATTATGAGGATTTCTACAGAACTGGCCTAGGTAGCCACCAATACGATACTAGCGATAAGAGCTCACACGAACAGCATGGCTCAAACTACCACCACGGTCCTGGTGGTAGTGATTATGAGGGGCAAGAATCCGATGCTAGCCATCGCAAAGGATCTTTGGCAAATCATCAACATGACCATGACGAAGAATACTTGCCCTCTGAGCATCAAAGGTACTCTTTATCTGTAGAGCATGATGAATCACATGATCACAACCAGGACCTCAGTTCTAACTCGATAGAAGAGGTGACTGTTGACAAGATTATCCAGCCAGCTGAGGATGATCTCTCAGACAATACCGCAGTTGCTCCCCCTCAGATTCCTTCCTCGTCAGCTTCCGAAGCCACTCCTACAGAAACTCCATGTACCAAAGCTATCGACCTGAAATTGAAACTCTTGAGCGACTCCACGGTGACGGCCTGTGCTTTGTAGCTTTTCTAGCTACGGAATTGATATCAAACAATATACAAAGAATTAAACAAATATTTATATTTAAGCAACCATTTAATAATAGATATGGATGCTCAACTACTTGTTAATGATACAGCATAGGATTGTGTATGGAATTGTACATGGAACCGCGTTCATGATATACTCACTTAACGGGAGGGAATGAGGATATACATAATTGAAGAGATTAAGTTGAACGTTAGAATCTAGTGACCTATTGCTTTAGAAAGTGAATTACTCGAGACTTGACCAGAAACTCCGCCAGGTCTTTCAAAGACTTCTCCAATGGCATCAACTGGAGCCCCAGTTCCTCCTGAACCTTTTTTGTATCATAGTGGATTTTCTTTTGTTTTTCTCCAGTGAGCTTAGTAGGTAATGGATAATCAGCAAATTGTGGCATTTTGGTTAGAATCTTTGCCCAGTCCAGAATAGTAGTAGAATGTTCACTAGCCACTATATATCGTCCGGAGGCACTGGGATTCTCAAAAGCGCGTATGTGTGCCTCTACCACATCTTTTATATCAGCAGTGCAAAGCTCAATGGTGGGTGCACCTCTTTCATGATATCTACCCTCAAGAAGGTTGATAAAATGTACGATACTCTCCGACTCCGGATGAACGCCAATGGATGGGCCTACAAATAAGTCAATTGACCTGAGCATGATTAAGCCCTAACAAATTCACCACTTACCAATTATGAAAGATGGATTAATCGTAACCAGACGAATTTGGCTTCCAGACACCAATTTCCAAGCCTCTTTTTCAGCCAAAGTTTTACCAACTGAATATGGACTAATATCCATAGAAGCATCCTCATTCCAATCCTATCAATCATTGAATATAGTGTCAAAATGAATCATGCTTATTATCCATGGATTTGCATGAAACCCTTACTTTCTCTGAGAAGACATAATCCTCCGGTTTGAGGTGGCTTTTCACGGCTGCCACAGAGCTTGTCATGACTACTGTGGTTACGGTATCGCTCTTAAGTGCTTCATTGATTACATTACGAGTTCCTTTAACAGCTGGATCGACTAGTTGGTTACGCGGGTCATCTACCAAGTACGAGGTGTGCATAGGTGATGCAACATGAAAAACGCATACACAGCCTAGCATGTTGCCGATGGTTAGAAACGAACCGAATAAGAAATAAAAGAGCGCAAATATACCATCCATAGCCTCTTTAAAGCTTCCTTCCGACAGCAGATCTGCCTCGAAGAGGGAAAGATCTCCTTTCGAGGTTAATTCTTGTAAGGGAGCAAGTTTAATATGATTATTTAAAGAACGCACCGTAGTGCGAACTCTATACCCTTTCGTCAACAAGACTTCGATGAGTTTACTAGTTTAAGTATAAAAGCGTTTAACAACACAAAAATTCTCGACTCCGAACGAAGGTGAACATAGCTTACCTAGCTAAATAGCCAGTACCTCCAGTAACGCATACAGTTTTACCTAACATTGAATAATCCAATGGGAATCTCTTTTAATGCTTTAACCTTACAAGAGGGCACTCTTTCTCAGTGATTAATATACTTTGATTCGTGTAACGTGACACTGCTGTCTACTGATACCTTTTTATACATATGGGGTGCAAGCCAATCGGCTTCATATACGGGCTAATTGGTTGCGAACTCATGATATACCGCATTTTGAAGTACAATGTTTCAAGTGGAATATCAATCTACTTTTAATGACCTCGAGAAGTTTCCAATTCCAATTGAATTTAGTATACGTATACATCTCGTGTTTCAAAGGATGATGGTATATCTAGCAAGGCGGAGAAATTCAAGTGCTAGAAACGTTGCCGCTTTTATTTCTGCCGGTTTTACAATTGGGATGTTCTATTTTTACAAGGTGGATATAGAGGTGAGTGTGGCGTTGGAGTGGGGAAGAAGTGCATTTGTGATAGCATTTCAAGGATTTCAAGGGTTGGGAATATGGATGAGGGGCCAAGTCATGGAGGCAATTACGAATATTAGAATATTATACCGTAAATATATTCTAACAAAGTGGATCAAATAATGTTCGTATGGAAATCGTGGTGTTATTTAAGCCATTTCACGTATCCTTTTAATAACACTCGATCACCATTTCCCAGATTAGTATCTTTCTCTAAACTGAATAAGGCATCTCGCACAGTCACCTTCCGTGTATTGGTTTGTGCGCTTGTGATGGATGGATGATTTACCGTGGAAGGTGGCAAAACTAGTCGTGATTTTGAACCAGGCGTAAGAGTAGACCCATGTGAGCGTCCGCCTGATTTCGTAGCAGTCTTTGATAGATGCGGCATGGATTTCTGTACAGGATTCAGTCGCGGGTTACCCGAGTTGTTTGAAGGCATTGTAGAGGGTTTTGATCCTAGGCCCGGGGCACTGTTGAAAGGCTTTGCTGGCTTTGGACTACCCGTGGCAGACTTGGTTGATGATGTCATCGATTTGGCCGAAGCCCCACTTGGCTCAGCAAGCATCCAACTTCTTCTTACGCCACCTGCAATGAGTAATGCTGTGGTATTCGCATCATTCATATTACGCGCTGCACCTGGAAGATCTAAGCCATCCTTACGTCGTACTTTCTTGGGTTTTTGTGTGTCCCCAGGCTCCTCTTTACTCTCTCCTTTGGCGTTTTCTTCAGCTATACGTTTCTCGCGTTCAGCTAGTAATCTCTTACGCTTACACTCATCCTCTCGACTCACCCTCTCAAGTGAAAGAAGTTGCTTTTTCACATCATCTGATACAACGATCTTGTATAGTGGAGTGTTTGTATCATCCTGTATAGGTGGAGGTGCCAAATGATGCGACCTAACTCTATGTTTGCTTGCCAGTATCATTTGTTCCACTAATGATTTCAATCGATCCTGGGTAGCAAGCGCCAAATATACCAAAAAGTCCGGATCGACGTTAGGTATGTGATATGGCTTGGCGATTTTGTCAACCATTGACTTCAATACTCTCAAACTAACAAAGTCCTGTGTTTTCGACTGATCCACAGCATCTACTCCTCTGTTCTTCTCCATAATTTCACTTTGCCTCATGATATTATCAGATTCCTCTTTAAGGTCAACTCCTACATACCCCATAACATCCGTCAGTGTATCAAAGTCTACTTTGTTGTCTTTTACGGGTGACGGTTGCGCTGGTGTAGAAGGCTTACTAAGTGCAGTAACACCTGGAGGCCGGACAAGTGCAGTTGGTAATGCAGGGCTTGCCCTCGAGGGAGTCTGAGGTGTGGGCTGACTCGGAGTCACAACTGGTGTGATTCCTGCAGGGCGATAGCTATTTGCTCCAGCTGGTAAAGATGTGGAAGGCAATGGAGATGAAGCGACTGGAACACCGGGAGTATGAGTCGCTTTAAATCTCTTGTTGGGAAGGCCGGGTGTAGAGCCAGAATTGGCATTTGTTTGTTCAGCAAGCGTCTTTCTTAGCAATGTATAGGCCGATAGCGCAGGCGTATTGGGGCTCGATCTTATATTTCCAGGAGTTTGGGTAGAGCGTGTCGGAGTAGGAGTTGCACAGGAGCGCGCTCTGAGATTAGCAAGAAGTGGGGAATGTTGAGCACCTAGTAGTTCACGAGCTTTAGCAAGAAAAAGCTCTGGGCTTAACAGGTTTTCCTACATTTCAGAATAATATAAAATTAGTAAATATTACAATCGATCCGAATGAAGTATCCAAGAAGTCAACCTGTAGATTTTTAAAGATCTCCTTCAATCTTTCCTGTTTATCGGGTTGTAACTGACTCAGAATGGTATCAAGTAGAGTATTCCCGGAAGCTACGCACAAATGCAACTTTGAGTAAGATATACTTAAGATGGATTACTTTTTTACAACTGCTCGAAAGCAGTAGATATAAATGTATACCTCGCCTGGACGAGGCGGATCCAATTTGATTTGAGGCAGGGACCCTGCTTTCAGTATTAGCAGCAGCTCGTATGGGTGTAGGAGTATTGGGCAGGTGAGAAAGTCGGCAATTTGCAATACCTGGACGAGAGACTAATAGAGGATTACGAGTATTGGGGGTATTGGGGGTAGCTATCCCGACTGCATTCGAGTGTGCTGGTAAAGAAGCTCTCGATAGTAATTGTTCTCTCGCGCTATTTAAAGAAGTCGAAATCGAGGAAAGGTGGGACGGTTTACTCAATATATGTGTACTTGCTCTCCCAATATTAACTTTATGTGAGGTTGCGCTCGAAGGTAAAAAAGGTCTTGAAACTGGACTCGCTCCTGAACTGGTTTTGCTTATATCAGAGATAGACCTTTGCAGTAAAGGCTTTTGTCCCTCGATATTTGTTCGAGCGTTCAACTGCCCGTTGGCTTCAGGCTTCGAAGGCAACTTCACATTGGTTATTTTTGGGCTGGATGTGCGAGAAACTGGTGCAGACGAAGGTAATTGTGTACAGGTGGAAAGTGGTGAGCCTTGAGCTGGTCTACTAGCACCGTTGGTAGATGTGGTAATTGGTTTGGAAGTTAAGATGGGAAAAGATGAAGATCTAGAAAGTGTTGGTGTAGCTGAACTATTTGTATCAGGAGCACTTGAATTGATGGTCAAAGGGTTGGAAGTTCCAAGAACTTTCGCGGTGATCGAATCGATTTCATCTGCTGTCAAGTCGACAGCCTCGGTATTTACAAAATCTTCCGAATCGGCACCAGATAACAACTCATCAAGATCAATATTAAACGAAGTTTCTGAGTCGATGTCGCTATGTAAAGAGCTAACAATTTTTTGGATTTCTTCGTTGGAAGCAGTTAACGTTTCGGTATCATTAAGATCTGAAAATAGTTCCATAAGGTTGCCCGAAGGGTCTATGTTATTCAAATCTATGTCGTCTAAATTTGCCATTTAGCGGATGGACTGGTTTGGTTTACAGTTTAAAAGACAAACAAGCACTAAAAATATCGAGTATAAGAAATAGACCTCCACAATAAATGATATGTCAAAATAAAGTACCAAAATCGCGTTTAATGTGTATGCACTCTGTATCTCGACCTGGTCTATATAACATAAACCGACCGAGCTGCGGTTTACACTCATACCTTACGATATAAACCAATACAAACATGCGATTTTTTTTCCTGTCAACAAATTTTTTAGTGCATGTGTTTTCATCCGACCAATTTATGTATGAACGAGTAAATTAAGTATAAAATGTTACACTAGTTGATACAGATTGGTGTATCTAATTGTATCTTGATGATCCGTTTAGCCAATAATCAAATCAAAATTTTCTTGATGAAAAAGTTTTAAGCAAAGCTGCTGAGAATCTGGCCAATCAGAAGTCACGGTATCTTCCAAGCACAAAATGGGCAGGAATGTTGAAGTTGGACTCTCTCTTCTTCCGTTCATCAAAGCCCTCGTCAGCCGTTGGCTACTTTTTTTATCGGTAAGTGAGTAGAACTCATCTGTCAGTGCAATCACTTTATCCATACATACACATTCCATCCATCATGATCTTCCGAATTCAAATGTGCTTGGGGTTAGAATTCAATTAGAACTTTACTCATTCTATGTAATAACAGGAAACTAGGTAGTAGAAGAAATGGGTCGTGTTATTCGTGCTCAGAGAAAGGGTCCCGGAGGAATTTTCAAGTCTCACACCAGACTTAGAAAGGGTGCCGCCCAGCTTCGTCCTTTGGACTTCGCCGAACGTAACGGTTATATCCGTGGTATTGTCAAGGAGATCATCCACGATCCTGGACGTGGTGCCCCTCTTGCCAAGGTCCAATTCCGTGATCCTTACAGATACAAGACTCACACTCAAACCTTCATCGCTACCGAAGGTATGTACACTGGCCAATTCGTTTACTGCGGTAAGAAGGCTGCCTTGACCGTTGGTAACGTCCTCCCTCTCTCTGCTATGCCCGAGGGTACCATTATCTGCAACATCGAGGAGACTGTTGGTGATCGTGGTGCTATTGCTCGTGCCTCTGGTAACTACGCTACCATCATCTCCCACAACCACGATGATGGTAAGACCAGAGTCAAGCTTCCCTCCGGTTCCAAGAAGATTATTCAATCTACTTGCCGTGCCACTATTGGTATCGTCGCTGGTGGTGGTCGTATTGACAAGCCCTTGCTTAAGGCTGGTCGTGCCTACCACAAATACAGAGTCAAGCGTAACTGCTGGCCTAAGACTCGTGGTGTTGCTATGAACCCCGTTGACCATCCTCACGGTGGTGGTAATCATCAGCACATTGGTCACGCTTCCACTGTTGCCCGCGATTCTTCCGCTGGTCAAAAGGTTGGTCTCATCGCTGCTCGTCGTACCGGTTTGCTTCGTGGTACCAAGAAGATTGCCGACAAATAAACTCGTACTGTTTGATCCATATTTGCAAATGTCTAATTCAAATAAAAATGAGTCGAATAAGCCACTCTCTAAACAGATCGGTTTATTATTCTATAAAAACAAACTATGCTGATGTTTCCTGACTAAATGAATTTCATGTACCAATACTATTACCTTTTTTCAATTTACCAATGGTTCGAGGTCATTTTTTGTCGTACCTGCTGCTATTTAAGTATGGCTAATTCTTTACTCTTTCCGTTGAGCGCAATTTCCACTGAGCATTTCACATGACTGGTAATTGTATATTAGACAAGCTAACGCTACAACTAAGAACGCTAACCTAAAACGATTATTTATAGGTAAATACAACACCGTAATCTTGGATATCGAGGGAACCACCACTCCTATCTCTTTTGTACATGATGTACTATTTCCCTATGTAAGAGAGAAAGCCGAAGATTTTCTGAACGAAAACTGGGACTCTCAGGAACTTCAACATTATGTCCAACTTTTGCGTGTGCAGGTGGAATTCCATTTTTTACTATTCACAAATACAGTGACTGATTTTTGAAAGGCCAAGCAAGACATTCAACAAGGTAACCCCCAAGCCGTAGAGATACCCGAGCTTGGAGCGAGGTATGCAAAACCTTTGGTACATTTTCTTTTCTCCTTACTTGTCAACTTACTTCTCAAAGCGACCAAGGCTCTATCATTTCGGCAATCCTGGCCAATATTCGCTGGCAAATGGACCAAGACCGTAAAATTGGTGCATTGAAGAATTTCCAAGGCTTTATGTGGAAAAGTGGATATCATATTGGTGAACTGAAAGGAGTGTAAGTATACCTCTGACACTCCAATATGTTCATTACTAATGTAACCAGTGTCTACGAGGATGTAGTATCAGCTCTGGAACGTTGGTCTAAAGCTGGAATAGATATATACATTTACTCTTCCGGAAGTGTGCCAGCACAGAAACTGCTATTCGGTTATTCAGACAAGGGAAACCTTTTGCACGTAAGAAAAGAGAATCCAATATTAATTGACTTTACACTGAAGCTGAACATAAATTACAGTTTTTCAAAGGACATTTTGATACTGCTATTGGACTCAAGATAGAAACCGAAAGCTACTTGAAAATAGCCCAAGAAATTGGCAAGTCTCCTTCAGAGATATTATTTGTTAGTGACAATGTTAAAGGTAAAAAGCAACCAAGATATTGTATCCAACTAAGGGTTATTTATCGGTTTTTTCCAGAAATTGTTGCAGCTGACCAGGTAGGTTACTCGACAGCCATTGCCGACAGGCCCGGAAATGCACCCCTCGATAATGAATCTAGAGAAAGATTCAAAGTAATCCGTTCCTTTGATGAATTATTTGCATAATAGAAGTATCCATTCATGGAAATAAAGTACATACTCTATTAAAATAGTACCAATCTTTCAGTCGATGCTCTTTGGTGCAATATATTTATAGAATAGTTGGGGCAGAGTATTTAATCAGCGTGAAAATATCCACAAGCAAGTAAATCACAGATATACACAAGAGAAGGGAAATCGGGGAGATTGGGGAGATCGAACAGGCAAATACAAATGAGCAATAAAATAATTTAAATGGATCTTTGTTGATAATTACACAGGTGGCAATGGAAAAGCGTCTAGCAGATATTCCCAGTTGTTTTCTGTCTCAGGGAAATTCTTTTCGTTTGTATGCTGGGAGGAGGCTGAACCTCGCCTGCTGGTAAACCCACTAGAGCGATCTTCGTCCACATCAGAATGGATAGGGCTTTCAGATACGGATGAGCCTGCACTGCTTGATAGGGAGTCTTCGAGATTTTCAGTCTCTAAGAAATCTACTTGATAATCAGTTAAAAGTACACTACTTACAAATCGAGCGATACTTACCAGATGGAAAGAGGATAGAGGAATAGGAAGCTATTTAGAATGTCAGCATGTTGTTTGCGCAGAAAACATACAGTAGCCTTACGCTCAGTATTCTCGAATGCAGAGGTCAAGCCATGACTACCAATATGAAACGAACTTAGGCGCTTTCTTAGATGTTTCACTGTTAAGGCGTGAGGATAATACATAATTAGGAAAGTGATCTATTTGTGACTACCTCGATCTAATTCAAGGAACGTTCTAGGTATCATCCCAGATAAAGTGTGTGATGGATGACCAAGTGATGAAATGGCGTTTTTGTGACAGACTCGATTGTTGAAACTATCGCAGGAATTGTAGTGTCTAGGAGAACGTAACTTCTGCACAAAATATTCGAAGCACTCGCCCCACCTATGAAGTGGTTGTGTTAGACTGCTCAGTGGTCATGAATGTGTGCTTTTGAATTCTTACCAGTTTTGTAAAATAGGTGAACCAACTTGTATATATACGCTTGACTTGCCCCTTGATAGAGCAAGGATGCATTGGCGTCCTTTGTATTCTGACATGTAGTCTAGTTGGATATCCTTCAGCATGATTTCCCCGATGAGCTGTTATCGTAATTAATATTGGTTCTATTCTTAGGATGTTTATCTAGAGAGTACCTTATGCTGCGTCTCTGGACTCGAATCACTTTGAACATCATAGAATCGAATCCAAGAGCCAGATAACACGGCCAAAGCCTTTTCCCAACCACTACCTAAGAATCTCAAGTCGTTCCTGATACTCTTAGAGGGTCGCTTAAGTAAAGGTGAAGACCCATATTTCTCTCTGTAGTAGACAAATCCGAAGCGGGCTGAAGATGAAGCTAAACTGGTCCCATGGTTGTATAGGAAAGTGCCAATGTCAACTGGCTTTTCAAACTTGAAATCCTCGGTAATTGTTGGATCAAAGGTAGTACAGCTGTAGGATGAGTGGAGTGGTGTAATGAACTGCATTCCGCAGCCAGTGCAGCGTAGATTCTTGAATGGTTGAGGGCCGACAACCATATTCTGCCGACAACGGACGCATATCACTAGAGGCTTTTGATTAGTAAGGAACACGACAAACAGATTTGTAGAAAACCAACCTTTAGACGCACTCAAGAATTGACCATGAAAACCTAACCTCTCGCCAGTCACCTTGCTGGGAAAGGAAATCTTTAGCCAAGAAACACTTGACATGATGATGGTCGCAGTAAAGGGTGCGTAGGTGGTAGCGGTTTTTAGCTTCTAGATAAAAGTGGGTTCAGATGAAAATTTGCAAGGACTCACTACCCTACAACATCACTTATATACTCAGGGGTGAAATGACGAACTTACAAGATGAATAGTATGCAGCACAAGTCGGAACGAACACATTATCATTAAAGAGTTCCCCAGTGAAACCGGAGATAATCCGATCCCAACGATAAAAAATCAGACCATTTATGCTGCATGTTATGATACAAGGCTTCCAGAGTTTAGAAACTAATAGATCACTCTTGTTCTGACATAATATCGAGAGAAGGCAATGATTGACGATGAAAGCTGCAGTGGATCAGGAAGGGTCTTATGTACAAGGTCATTTCTCGTACACTAGTTCAGTTGGTATTCATTGATGTCAATGGCTTAGTCAATAGCTCAGTCAATGGCTCATTATTCTCAGGTAATTTACCGAATATTGTTTGGTGACGATTCGTAAACTGGCTCATAATGATTAAGGGACTAACAAACAAGCCAAACTAGTAACACGTAAGTCATCTCTGGCTGAGTTGCTCACTTTTGTACGCCAATGGGACTGAGCGCTAATTGCTAAACTGGATAGTTGCCGTGATTTATTTCCAATTTTGGTGAAAAAGGCTATGGGATATTCCTTGAATCCCATGGTTTCCATTTAAAGCAAATGAATATGTGAGATCTATAGGGGAAGTAGAAGAGTGGAAGAGTAATGAAAATTTACACATTAGGAAACTGCTGGAAAATTGATGTGAAAGTGGGACGAGGGGTGGAAAATAGTAATGGATTCGGATGCAAGAGGAATACTAATCCTGCTTGATTAGTGCGCTGATGGTAAATGTACATATCGCAATGGCCATCAATGCGATCACCGGAAGAACGGCCTTGAAGTTTTGCAGCGGTGCGCGCGATTTAACGTATCTCATTTGCATAACAAAGTAGTTAATCCCGCAAAAGAGTGATAATAGAATCCCAATGGCCACCCAAGCTATGCCTGTCCAGTCAGCATAAAGCCCGATGGGACGTTCTCCATCTTCACTACTTCCAAATCTAAACTCCCCTATAATCGACATGCCTAAAACTATCACCACTAGACAAAAGCGAAACTCCGAAAGGTACGTACGCTCGTTTGCTACATAAGAAGTGTGAGTGTTAAGAGCTTTGGATTGCCGATTGTAGTAGACCCACTGTACCTAAATGATCCCGAGCGGTGCTGCCCTTATTTGGAACAACAATGATAGACTTGTACCAACTGGTATCTAGTTTTTTACTTTCGTCTGACTCGCAAGTACTTAGAGAAGCTCTGTCCTCTTCTTCGCTGGGACATACTTCGTCTTTCTCTGATTCCTCAGTGGGCGACTTCGATGTCATCTCCAAGGAAGTTCTGGTGCTTGCTAGATTTAATTCCGTCATGTCAATAAGCTGCGTAGATGTAGCCATAGATGAAATAGTGACAATCCTTCCTCGACCCTGTCCTATACTTATACTCTAAACTCCACCTAAATGATATCATTCTGTATAGAATCATGTTTATCCAATCATATAGGAACTGATTGTCTCACATCTCGAAATTCAGTCCCGAGTCAAGATTCTTTTCCTTATTGCGCAATAGCACGCCGACAACTCCAGATATATTTTGTGCCAAGGTGCAACCATCTATTTCCACACTCGAAACATGCTTTCATGCCAGCTCGAGATGATTTCTAGTGTTACCATGTTGCCGTGTTCAATACATATAAATATAGCTTAGTGTTACCGTATTAAATACACATACATATAGCCGTGTTAAATACGCACATATATATGACTCTTTAATGATCTCTATTCGTTTGCTGGGTATTCATCAATAAGATATAGTTGGTAAAATAGATAGACAAAAGGTTTTTTATATGAAAAATGAGCAACGGATATTGATCATAACTTGGTCAGGTCGATGGAATATGTAACCAAAGAAGATAGTGAAAGAAATTGCCCAAGAAATTCTAAATTCCCCACAAGAGAGGAGTCTATATACAAGGTTGGGAAGTCTTTGCTTTGAAAA
>JNET01032895.1:0-25844 GCA_000697455.1 Basidiobolus heterosporus B8920 | reverse complement strand
CGCCTCCTGCCATTCTCCAACATAAAGCGTACGAAATTTTGATTATAGATGGAATTTGGGTGTAGCTGAGTCAGCTCCCACTTCTTTCCACACAAACAACAAAATAAGTTCATGTGCATCTCTCGTCAGGGAAATTCTATTGGTTAATAGAATAATCCAGATTTTAGACGAGAATAATAATCCACCAGGGTCTATAGCTCGGTGGTGTTTATTGATTTATATTAAATCACGTCATGCTACCATGGAATGAGATCGACACCTGGCATAAGGGTGGGCATAAGGGTATTTACATGTGTCTCTTGGCCCGTTGGGTAAACCAGTATATGAAGGGCACAGTTGATGCTGATGAGATACGCGAGAAGGTAACATAGCTGGGTAGAAGTAAGGAGACCCATTGTAGTACCAAGAATTTGGAGATGAAAAAGAATACGGATTTGATTTCATTGTGCTCCATGGATGCCTTGCTGGTAGAATTCCCGGGTATCTATAGATATGAGAGGTTGGTTGAGCAGTAATCTCCTCATTCCTTGGCAACCTAGGAGTAGTCACATGAAGATTAGGGTTAGAAATCGACCTAGGGGGTAATTGATGGGGTAATTGATGGGGTAATTGATGGGGTAATTGATGGGGTAATTGATGGGGTAATTGATGAGGTAGCTGATATGTAGGATGATAAATAAGGCTAGGAGGTACTATAGGCGAGGGCATTACTGGAGGCGAATGGCCTACCACCTCATTATCCATACACCCTATCTCTTTCAGCTCCGGTTCTCGCCCAGACAAGCCATTTCTTAACCACGCTATGCTAATCTTTAATTCGCAGCGACCTGGATACTGTTTAAGGAAAGAGAACATTAAGAGTAAACATGCCATCGTAATACAATAAATTCCACTAAATTGATGATATGCAGAGCCCTTAACATACACGAAAAAGCCCAGGCTAAAGAATTCAGTTAAATCAGACCCCAGTTGAAGGAAGTATAAGAATTCTTACTAAAGGTAGACAAAGCTACGGCCTCGATGGGTGTATATGAACTGGCATTGTTGCACAACCTTCTTGAAACAAACGATTTCGGTGACGAAAAGTAGGATGGCGAGCAAACTATAAATACTCGAGCGGTTGGTGTATAGCTTAAAAACCTCGAGAAACACTATCTCTTACCACAGATACACGTTCGCTCCTATGTAAGCAAAATCTTTGGGCCCTTTCACAATATTGAGAATACCTGCGGCAAGGACTAGTGAAAATAACACAAGATTCAACAGATTAGTCACTAGAGCGAGGCTGGCGCGGTTGAAGAATTTGTTCATAATATTGAATCTAAAAAACATCTAGTGAAGGAGGGTGGGAAGGAAGGTAGGATAATTTACAAGAGTACACTAGATGGGATATGAATGGCTTGGATAAGCAGAACCTCAGATAAATAGTGTCTAGGTTGGTGTGATAGATCAGAATAACGTTTATTGATATAGTGCAGTTGGTCCAATTATCTAGCATCTTTGGACGTTCTTTTTAATATAACATAATCTATAGCATCATGTATAGCATCACCCGACTCCCTGCCCTCCACGCGTTTTGTTATTAGGTTTTTATTCGGAGGCCCAATTGATTGGAGAATATTTGCGTGGTTTGAATACAAGCTTGATTAGATGGTTTTGTACCATCTCAAATAAGCAACCATTTGTATAACAAATAAACATCCTTCTACACAACAAATAGGTATTCCATTAATCGAATACTGCATAAATACTGCATAAATACTGCTTCCTCGACATTAGTCATCATTTCCCGAGATCTCAGAGAACCAAAATTAAGAGTCAACAGAGTTTACCTCGAGAACTATAGAGAATACTAAAAGCGTGATCAAAAAAACGGCAACATTGATAATTCAAAGTATTTATATAATTGGCACGTAAATGAATTCCAATTTGAAACTTTTGTATCTACTGTATTGCGAAGAAGGTTAAGAAAAATGGTTGTTTGTATGTAAGAGTCTAACATAGATGATGCTTCAACTTCCATTTAGACCATAGAGACGAATTTTCCAGCTCCTGGCATCATGGAGGTGGAGGTTCTTTCTTGGCCTTTGAAGTAGCCGGTGGCTATAATTATAATTCGTTAAAATCAGGCCAAGTAACGGGCAACCTTAAATGAAATAATGCTTACCGTAGAAGATGGCAGTGAAAGTTAAGGTGATTGCAGGAATGAAGAGAACGTTGAAGCGTTGAATAAGTGAGAGCCACATGACAATGGCGAAGCTGTATGATAGGATGTTAATGCATGGTTGACACTAGATCTGACCAGAAATATAGTGCCTTACACTAAGTAAACTCCAGCTCTAATATGGCTACCTGAAAGCTTCTTGATAAAATTATCGCTAAAGTAAGAGAGTTTAACAGTTTGTACGTAACATAGTTTTCTAGGACTATGAATAACTTACAAGGTAGGACTGGTAGGGCAGCACTAGAAAAGTTTAGAGTTTAGCAAATGATAAAAGAACCAAGAGCGAGTCACGTATAAAATAAAGAAAACTCAAGCATACCTTGGTCAAAAAGGAAATCTCCATGAAAATGATTAAAGCTGTGAAAATACTTGAAATATATCAAATTAGTACGAAGATATTAAATAGAAGGAGAGCCTCTCTACTGGTTTGAGTAAAGTGACTTACAAGCCGAGAATCGAGAATACAGGGACTCTGAGGAATTCAACGATACCGAGAATGAGCATCACTAAACGCACAAACAGTTCGAGTTAGTTATCGTTAACCAAAAGAAGAGTTATACAGAAATGCGCGTACGAAGTGCGGATAGCATCCCAACCCTAGGGTGAAGTCAAACTTGATTAGCTTAGCTCTGGAACAGAAAATACCTAGATCAACATACCATTGTGCATAGACTGAGAATTTCCCAGATTTCAGTTCTTCCATGAAACTCATGTTAGGCGAGTTATTTACGTTTGGTTAAGATAAGGTAGAGGTTAAGTTAAATCGGTTCAAGTGAACAAGATCTAGAGGTTAAAGGTAGAAACAGCTATTCTTTATAATTGCTACAATTTATTCCTTCTTCAAACCAATCGTAAATATGTAAATATTTGGAATTCAGAATTCTAGATTGGGGAAAGCATTTGGCTTGCGACCGATGATTTATCTACTCTTGGCTTTAATCAATTCCGCAAAAAGAAGTTTGATCTCACCCGATAACATCGAGTAATCACATGAGCCAAGATAAGAATTTCCCACACAAAAGCCTTGGTTCAGATTACTGCTAGATACTGCATAATTTACCCATCCTCTGATTGATTAACTGATAGTTTAATTTATATATACTAAGTGTGAGAATTGGCTACCTACGAATGAAATACGGGAATAAATTACACGAAATTACACGAAATCACAAGTAGCGACCGTTCTTCTTTACTGACGCCAAGTAGCAGGCAATATTCACTAATGTGACTAAGCTACTACCAGCAGTGATCTTAGTAAACCAGATTCTCCATCTTCCCGAGGCAAGGGCCGATAAATTAAAATACAAATGGCTGAAATTTGCCAGAGTAAATGCTAGTAGAATGGCCTTCTGGGCGGTGGAGTCTTTGATTTTAAATGACAAAAGAGACAACAAAGCCCAAGCAGCATGGACACCGCCTAAGAATTTTACAGTGTCAATTGCAAAGTGAGGAACCCCACTCTTTCCGCCCGAGACTACTGCATTCGCAAGGAGTGCCTTTCGTGGACGGAGTATTAGGTAATAAACAGCTGCACTATGCCATAGTAAGTTAACAGCAAATGCAGTAGAGTTGGTGTGGGTTAGGTCCAGCAGCGCTTGCAGAATATGACCAAGAAATCTTCTAGTGACCGAAGGTGGCGGATTTCGTGGGGAGATCTCTTCTTTTTCATTCCTTTTGCCAAGGCTCTTGCTTGAATTACTGCCAGGTCGGTCATTTTGGGATTTGGGTTTTGGAGTGTTATTAGCTCGTTGTGACTCTTGTATAGCTTTATTCCACATATTCTCGAAAACTGCTTGCTTTTCCGTATCTATATCTGGGTCAACTTCTTTTTTCTTCGCTTTTCCCCCTTGCTCTTCTGATTGTTCTGTAAGGGCAGTGTTGAGTATCTCGTCCTTTTCCGGGACTTTATCCATTTTCACCCATTCTTTATCCGCTCTTTGCTCTTGTTCTTTTTCAGCGTTCTCTTGTATTCTATCCGCTTCTTTCTTATCCTGATTTTTGGTGGGTTTCTTTTGCTCCTTACTGGATTTACTCTTTTTATCCTTCTTCTTTCCACGTTTCTTCTTTTGGGGGACTTCGGGTTCTATCTCAGGAGTTTCCTGCAAATCTTCTTGGATACTGTCTTCCTTTTCGCTGGAAGAGCTTTGTTCGTTCGAAATATTTTCTGTGCTTTCATTAGCATTGAGATCCTCAACTTTATCCGGGACTTCTGGGTTGGGAAGCCTTGGTTCTTGTTCCGAGTCACTCGACATATCTAAAAGTAGGCTCAGGTTTATTGTTATTAGTTGACTTGGAAGCTTGTCTTTCTGGTTCCACTAAGGGAGGCTATGCGGCTAAGGGATAAAGAAGGGAGGTGGAGTGCTGAATTAGACTGATGATAGCATGTGATTGATTTTAAAGAAGTAATATATGTGAATCCCATGGATTTCTAAGTATTTCGTCACCATTTGATAGTCAGAAGTGACGGTGTAGAAGATGATGACGGTGGATTGAACAATATACTGAGTAACTAATACTAGGTGAGATTAGATGGTTGATGATATATTTGTGAATAATATTTAATGATATCATGTGATTACGCGCAACAAAGGAAAATACTGCGAATGCATGAATGGCGAGCTAGTGGCGGAAACACACTTGTGGCATAATATTTATAGTAAATCCCTCAACGTATCAAAACTAGGGATGGTGATACTGACAATAGTATGATAGAGTGAACTAACTTTGAAAATTCGCAATGACTCGAGAGGCTGGCCGGTATTCTTCGGGAAAGAAATACAGTTGCCAAAAATTGAAAGCGTACTTGCCTTTTTCTCCTCGTTTCGGAACCGAATGTTCATCATTCAACAACGGGTTAGGGATAACTTGAAGTGTGAGTTTGGTAAGTTCTGACGAAGGTTCCTCGATCGCTCCATTTTCGTGGTTCTTAGTTTCCCATAACCCCAGTTTGAAATTTCTTTCAATATTTGCAATTCGAACGCCACATTCTTCACGCATTGCTTTGAGAATTTTGCCATAATATTCGTCAGAAATTTGATGGATGTTTTTCAATATTTTGGCTTGTTCTAAGGTTACCGACATCGAGGTACGGTCTTTGGCTGATTTGCACATAGTATAACGCATGGAGCAGCGTGGTAGTACGAATGACGCAACAACACTCGAGTCTGCAATATGGCATTCAGGCTCATGCTGCGGTTCAGTGCTATCCAGCTGGGGATACGAACCAACTAGTAACGTTATCTCAGATGCAAGCTGGAGTATCATTGGGGATGTTGTGGCTTTGATTCTCCAGGCTTTCTGCAGAAATGACTGATTTGCGTTGTCAACCTCGGTTTTCAGTCTGGTCATCATTTGATCAGCTTGTTTCCAATAATCAGCGTAGTTTCCAGGAATAGCGCGCATTTCCCACCAACATTTGTACCTGGTTAAATAAAGACAATACTGTTCACAACTCTCAGCATTGATTTTGTCTTGGAACTTCAAATCACCCATCATGTTGGCATAGGCTTGTTGTTCGTTGATTCCTTGAGTGAAGATGATTGGGACCACAGAGATACGGCCACCGTTCTGCAGAGACGAGTTTACCTTTGCAAAATAAGTGTCTGGGATCCCTACCGATATCACAATGGACCCGTGGTGCCCGAAAACATCTAGTGCTTGATCGATTTGGAAATCCCCCGGTACTGCATGAAGGCTAATCTTTACCGAGTGCTCAATAGAACGCAGTGCCTTATATGTATCAACAAGCATGTTGTATTCATGGCCGTACGCGCTGAGTAAACTCTCGAATTGACACACAAACCCGACTTGCTCGAGTCTCTCCCAAAATAGCGACCAAAGGAACTGATGTCTATCAGATTTCGACGGATTCAAGGTTTCTAAGCACTCGTCAACCATACAAACAAATCCAGTAGCAACAGCAGTGATAGCCTGCGACAGAGCGATATCATCCCTTTTTCTCATGGTCACATTGTCTGTGTGCTCTTTATCTACAGTGAGTAGATAGCAATCTATAAGGCAAAAGAGTCGCGCTTTGACGTTGGCATTAGCCGATCGAATCTGTTCTAGACACTGCTCCAACGAGATTTGTGCTGTGTGTGCACTTGCTCGTGTTGTGGTGAAAGAGTCAATCAATTCCATTAGACTGGGCAAACTCTCTTCGTTCAACTGATAGCTGACGAGGTCAACCTCTTCGCATATCGCAGCGACAGTAGGGTTGTTCTCGGCACGTCCTTCTTGAAACATGGTTGTATCCAGGAAGTCTACAGTGTATTTACGTAGCCCATCTGCCAAAAACCTTAGCTCACTTAGCTGCTTCTTCAAACCAATAGTGTCGAACGAGCCATTGTGTACCCCCTCTAGTGTAGTTTGAACGCATTTCTCTAGGGCCTGAGTTAGATTCTCCACATCAGACCTCAGATGCTCAACAGTATTATCCAGATACTCTGTACAATAGGATGTTTGATATACATCCTTCGGAGAAAGTGAGGATTTCTCTTGGTAGAGAATTGAATGCGCACATGGTGCACCAAATGTTACGATAGAGTAGCTAGAGACTAGAAAATTGAACAAATTTAATGCACTGGCCAACATTTGAGTTATTCGGAGGTTCTATTACATTTAGCCTGCTCAATTTCCTCGACCTGCATTTGTTGAATGCAACAATTCAATGGTAGCCACTGTAGCTCTTCCTCTTTTTTTTCCGGACTTCTGCGAAAATCCCCTTCACCTTCCATGATTTTGGTCTGCAGCTTGTGGTTCAGCTCATGAAAGATATCCGCGTAATATTCAAGCAAATCTCTATGCCGATCGATCTGTGTCGTTTGTAAATCCTCCATAAATTTGTAGTTGGTGTCTGTATTAGTTGTATATGCAAGATCAAGAGACTCCAGCTTTTGGATGACATCTCGCTCTTCAACAATAAAGAGACCCAATAGTTTGCATGGTAGTGAAGAAATGAATGGTGATTCAGACAACGACTCATGGACTCGTAGGCGAATTTGCTGGTTGTTTACAAGTCGGTAGGTCTGCTGGATAGGGGAGGAAAAAACTCTCAAGAGTGGGAGTCCAACAGATCTGGGTAACCGTGGAATCTTTCAAAAAAAGCTAAGCACGCTGTGATACTAAAAATCAATACCAAGACTGTACTTACATTCTCCATGAATATAGAGATGGATCCGACTTTTTTATCTGCTAAAAGTTGTTCGGAAATCACATATCTCAAATCTATTGTTAAAGTACCTGGTACTTCATGTTCACAACAAAGTAATAACTGTTCTTTACGACATTCCGCATACCCGATTACTTCGCAGTTTTCCTTTAAGCTAGTTTGTAAGGAAAATTTGTAAAAAGAGTCCTCTGTAGACTCCTCGTCAGCTCGAAAGGGCATTGTGACGACAAATACTGAACGCATATCCTAACAGGACAAATAGAGTTCAGCCCCTAATTAATTATAAGAGTGGGATGCACAAAGTGAGTAAATATTGGCTGTTAAAAGGTCTCACCTTGGCAGTTGTTATTTCTGTACGTGCGTTCAATTTCCATTCCACCTCAGGGTTTCTTCTATTATATATGGCAAGTAAATGCTCTTTGTTTGCCAGGTTCGTATTTAACCAAGAAGCCAGAAACGACATTTCATACACTTGCTCTTCATTAATATTCTGAGGAAGAGTCACTTTTAACGTCGGTTCTATAGGTTCAACGCTTAGACTGTGTACACTTTGGTTGAAAGTACTCTTCCGTTTAAGCTTTTGTTCAGTAGGTCTTAAATCAAGGATTGACTCGAAAGAATCACCAGGTTGTGCAAGTGAAAATGGGGAGCCACTGGCTTCAGTTGGTTCAAATGACATTATAGGACAGGGATTGACAAGAACTATGTGTAACAAAACCGAGTCACAGTGCAAGCATACAATTGACAGAGAGTAAAGCTACATATACTGAAGAAGCCACCAAAGAAATCAGTCAATCAGAAACTATAGCAATGAATATCTAGATCTGGACACAACAAAGAATAGATTACTTGCAAGTATATATCAATATTAGATTATATTGAATACTATTAACATATCGCTGAATACAACTTAATACTACCTAATAGGGATACGGTCCATTCAAACATATCAAATGATTGGATCTGTTGAGGATAAATACACAACATACACACATACAGATACAAGCATAAAGATATTTACTAATATAACAAGGACTCTGAGATTAAGAGGATGAAGGTGGATTTCGGGGAACTACGACAAATTATACATTCATACCCACACGCCTACTAAGGAACGGACTAAACGCTCATATATAACATGGTACAATAATTAAAAGAACTCTAATGGCTACAATCGCCAATCTGTATAGTACTTAGCTGAGTCTGCAGCAGATCCATGATGCCCTCGGTCTTGGTATTCCCTGAACTTGGGCCATTGTCGGTTTCAGACATAGAAGATTTCTGGTTTTGTGCCAAGTCTGCGCCAGCATTGAGCTTTTTGATCAGTAAATCAAGTAGCTGCGAATGATACCGACGCTCCTGAAGCCCAGATTTCGAAAGTTCTGTACGTTCTACTGGCTTAGCAAGATCATTGAAAGGAATTGAAGTACGACCAGCGAGTCTGCGTCTCATGCCTGGTTCATCTGCGCTAGCTTTTACATTCGAGCTGCCATTGATGGTCTTGTTTGTTGATGTTGAACGAGCTCGAATTGCAACATGCGCGGAATGCGAAGATGGAGAGGCTGGTTTGGATGGCATGGTAGTAGCATTGTCACTCGATTTGTTGTTGAGTGCGATATGGGCAGTTTCGATGTACGGTTGAAGGCGTGCGATCTCGGATTCACGGCGTCTGTGCTCTGTAAAGTGTCTGGGAGGTCTTGATGAAGCAATTGGGCGGTGGGGCAAACCGAATGCTCCCTTGGAGTTGATCAAGTCATCCATTCGGCTAAAACCGCCTTTCTTCGGGTTAGGGGCCAGGATGACATTGCTTTGGTAGGAGTTGTGGAACGAAACGCCGTGGGATGCGTTGCTTGGGTCCATCGGACTGGAACCACTGCTTGACGATGGTGACATTGTAACAACGTTCAGCGTCTTGAATTCATTGTTGGAGAGCAGGGGCGGGTCGGTGGGAATCTCTGTATAGGGTTGCTGTGCATCAAAAGATGGGGCCATGGGACCATTCATAAGCTTGAAGTCAAAGCCGGTGTTATCTACGCCTCCTAAATGGTTAGCACCGGAATTTGGATAGATGTTGGATGTAAGTAATGCGTCATCCAAGAACGGTGCGGTATAGACATCACCGCTATTTTGGTCAACTGGGCTAAGACCATCACTGAAATTGTCCATATCGTAAGGGAAAGCAGTGTTCGGCTCAGCAATAGGGAGCTGCATGAGCGTGGTATTAAGTGCGTCTGCGCTATGAACAGGGGAGTAATTTCCAGGGTCGGAATGCATAGAAGCATCGATTTGAAGCTTCAAAGACTCCATGAAATTCAAGTACGCATCACGGTCTTCGCTGGCAACGGTACTAGCGATTTTCTCCATTCCATCGTCAAAGACGTATTTGCCGACGACATTCAGGACATCAGCCATATCTAGAAATGATGGTTAGCTGAGATTAACCAAAAACAAGTCAATTCCAACGTACGGGGATTGTAATCTGCAGGTAGTTTCTGCTTCTTGACGTCTTGGAAGAAATCAATGATCCCGTAACCATGTGTGCGTTTCTTACTGCCGTCGCTGATCAGTCCCGCATGTATGTTGGGGGTCGAAAACTGGGCGAGATGCTTCTGTTGGAATTCTAGCGAGTCGTTAAAACTATGAGTGGGGTTCGTGAAGCCAGTGCCGAAATGATCTGAGACATCAGAATAAGGGGAATGTCCTAAATTTGGGTTTACAAAAGATTATTCCTGATTTCCAGGCGAGAAAAAAGCACATATGCGTACCTGGCACAACCCTATCAAGTGTTTCGTTGGGCATACCTAGTGAGAAAGACATGAAGCCAGGGGAAGAATTGAGGGAGGAGAGGGAGCAGGATCTACTATGTCTAGTCGAGCTCGGAGGTAATTGTAAAGATTGACGACGTTGAGCTTCTTCGTGAATTTTCTCGTGTTTTCTCTGGTCTTGTGGGCGTTTGAATGGCTTTCGACAGTACTTTGAAGATATCTCTAATCAGCATCAACCTTTTAACTGGTGAACAAAGTACGAGTACACTGACCTTGCATGGGTACGGCTTTAGTGGGACATGAACACGAAGGTGGGAAGTTATATGGTCTCTCTTAACGGTCGTTACTTTACATCCACTCCAATGGCAGGTAAGGCATAAATTATTGGTTGATTTACGGCCAACATGATCTTCAGTTAGATGGCAATATAAAGTCTCGAGATCAGTGAACACTAAACCGCATTCATTCCAATAACAAGTGCAGAAGCCGCTATAAAAATCCATACACTTGGTATTGTCCAGAAAGTAAGAGTTTCGAATAAATGTGGGAGAAAGGCGAATATGCGATGGTAATATAGAGAAAATGAAACGACCACCCTAGAGAAAGGATTCAAGAAGATCAACGGATTAACTGGTTTAAAAGCTAATCGGGAGCTGCAAATATCAATCTGAACATTCCACGAACCCAATATATCAACTCAGTGGGTCACAAGGCTTGGCCTACTTCCTAGAATTTTGAAAAGCTTGGCAGTTGAAAATTCTATATTTCTCGGGCAAAACATTGGCCTCCAAATATCGATAACTCCAAATTGGATTTCTGTCAAGTGAGAGAAATAAGCCCATTATATAAATAGAAGATAGGCCATGTGCTAAGTGACCAATGGAGCTTAGTTAAATTCATTCAAAACCTAAACGTCAAGGCTAATTGTGCGATTTGGAGGTTGGTAGTTTAATAACAATACTAATGTGTGCAGAGTCGGAATATGACCAGGCCAATATAGCGCGACCAGTAACCAAAATAAAAATAGACGCCAAGTGATATGAATATTTTGCATAAATCAACCATTCTTTCTGATTTTCTGATTAAGGCTTAGCTGGGGGTTGGGGTGATAGTTCATTTATTGTTAACAAATTAATCATCGTCTTCATCATAATATGACCAATGAAATCCACTTATAGTCGAGGTCAATGAAGACCAGATCATTTGTATTCTCAACCCGATAGCAAATACACTGCATAGAAGACTCAACTTTGAAGTCACCAATCTTGTCCTTTACTGCTTTCTCTCTTCCCGATCTAATCCTCACCTCACATACAGAACCAAGTGTTTTAAAATTAGCGATATATTTGTGTAGAAATCCAACAATACCCATCGCTTGTGGTATCATTAACTGTATATTCGCTAAGCTTACCTACTGTACGTAGTTTTCAGTTTTCAAGTTATAATCCATTTTCTATGCCTGATTTTTTACTCTACGTATTCTCTTCCTCGTTACTTAAGTATATTGAAACTTCTGATCGCTTGTCTTGAAAAAAGACGATCAACTTACTTCCTTTTTCGTGAGATGTTATCAATATTTTTTTTTCGTTCTTGAATCCACACGCCCCCTCCATAAACACGTTAATACGCCAAGCCGTTTCATATTGTCTCGGCCTCATGACAGAAAGCTGTACGGGTCTTTCTGCTTATCTTTGTTTGCTTCAAATGTTGGGTGTTTGCAAACAAGGAACGCAATTTTATTATGTTCTTCGCATTGAAAACATTGGGAGATACTCCAACGAATGCATATTCGTACACCCAAATCCCCGTATCACCTCCATCTCTTACCCTTACTTGGATAACTTAAATTCTTGAAATATTTGTTTATTTGACATAGTCTTGTTTACTTATAGTTTCCTTTGCAATTTATCTCTCCAATTTTGATATAGTATCGACACGCACTTGTTTAACCAAATATTCTCTTCAGCGTGAAATATCCCCGAATTCGTTATTATGGCAGATATTGAGAAATTCGACGACTTTCCTGAAGATTTTGGCCTGACCGAAGCCGATCTAGCCAACTTTGACCCTGACGATCCTGACTTTGAAGATCCTTTCAAGGAAGAGCTTCCGCTCGAACTACAAGATGAAGTGAAGGTTTTGGCGCATGATGAACCTACTATTGAATCTGTTTCCAAAGGAACTGACCGTGGCGATGTGCTTCAAGAACTTGGTTCCACAGAAACCAAGGTTGATGCATCACATTCCGTGAAAGATCCTGTTGAACAATTCGAGGAATTTGATGTAGACTATAGCATCGAGGATGATCCATTTCCAGAGCTCGATGAAGAAGAGGTCAATCCTTTGCCAAACGAGTCCAAGAAAGAGGTTACTACAGTAGCGGTAGTGAACGAAAAACTTAACCGGAAGCCAGGTGAGGTAGAAGATGGCGAATTAGACAGTGGTCTAGCCAAGTCAACAAAGCGTAATTCAGAGGGCAAATCCAACACAGCTCAAGGAACGAATACATATCGAGCTCGTGGTAATCAGATACCAAACCAGCGTAGAGGACCCATGAATAATGAAGGGTTTCAACCCGGAATGAGGTATGAAAGGTTGAGACAATCTTTAGACTTCCTCGTTCTTATAGCTCCCTTAACTACGATAGATTTATGCCATACAGACCGGTAAACGGAATGATGCCAGGGATGAGACCATTTCCTAGCGGAACCATTCACGTCAACCCGAACTTTAGGGGGTTCCAGCAAAGACCTCCATTTCCTATGAATCCAGTATCATCATTCGGAGTTCCAATGATGGGGATGCGGCCATGGATGATGAACGGTAGAGGATACAATGGAGCTCGCCCAGGGTTCGGTATGGAGTTCAATCACAAGCAGGTAAGGCATCCTCTGCTTTGGTAATAGACTTGAAAACTAATCAAGCGAATCTACCGGCAGGGTAAGCCATCGGACACAAACAACTCGCTGTCTAGAAAAAACCCGCCCATGAACAGAAATAGGGACCAGAAACCAGGTACGACCTGCCCCTCCATACTACACATATATCACTCATAACTTAACCGTTTCTTGATAGACCGGGAGCAGGAAAGCAAAAAGAACGGTTCAAGCGGGAAGCGTGCCTACACCTCCAATACACACGATTCTTTTGAAGAACGTAAAAAGCATCATTCCAACAATGGGCCCAAACAACAGAACAATCTCAAGGTTGATTCATCTGTGAATCGCAAGCATCCTGAGGTTCAGCCCCAAGCCTCAACAACACCAACAAATACAAAGGGAGTTCGTGTGGTTGTCAGCAATATTGCCAGTAGTGTGTCCCGACCACAGCTAATAGAAATGGCTGATTCAATCAAGAAAGGAAGTATTCAGGTAAACTTTGGACTTTCCGCATCTGCATCTGTTCTCTACGTCTGGCAGATCAACTAACCAGATAACAATTGTAGTCGGTAGTGATTGACAGGAGAAGTAATCAAGCAGAGATGATTTTCCAAACCACTGATTCCGCAAAGATGTTCCGACGTAAATTTCATAGGTAAGCTCAAAGCTCAATCGACGGTCACTCGGATGATGCTCACCCTGATGCTCACCCTGATGCTCACCCTAACCTTGTTTGTAGGAGCGCTCTGGCCGACAATCACATCACTGTTAATATATCTTAGAAATTGCCAACTCACTTTCTATTTCTATTCCTTTCCTTTCCTTTCCTTTCTACTCTATTCGCAAGTTAACGACACATTTAGTCAACTTCACTCGTTTCATTATGTAAACAAATTGATCATTAATTTATATCATATGTAAATGAAATCCGTTAAGATATATTAAAATTATATCCATAAACTACTAAATTGACTGCGGCGACCTTGCCTAACATACGATACGGTCAAATTAGCATCTGCATGTGTCAGAATGGATTTAAGTTTGAGTGTGATTCGAATTTCCCAATTCCTCATTCCCTCATTTCCTCGTTTCCTATTCCTCATTCTCTATTAACTCTCTTTTCAAGGTTACAAGAAACTCCCCACTTTGTAGGCACCTTCCTGCAAAGCTTTACCCACAACAACAAAAACACTTCTTTTTATCATGTATCCTGGTGCTAAGTATCACATGCAAAATCCTCGGCCTAATCCGCCACCACCACAACAAAATTTCAATCCCTATGGTGGAGGAGCTTATTATCCAGCACCGCCACAGCAACCACCACAACAACCATCGTATGGTGGCTATCCTCCACCTCCAGGCCCACCACAGCAGCAACCTTTCTATGGTGGCTACCCCAATCAACAACAATTCAACTCACCCCCTCCAATGGGAGGGCAACCAAGTTTTCCACAGCCCAACATGCAGTACGGTGGATATCCACCAGCCCCTAATCGGCCTCCTGCATTAACGTTTGAAGAACCACCACCACCATACTCGCCATCTGCTGGAGGTAACCCACAACAACCCAACATGAATTCAGCCCGCCTAATACCCCCACCCCCACCACCCTCCACTCCTTATGGCGCACCCGTTCTACAAAGCTCACCAAATCCATACGGACCACCACCCCCTGGTGGCCATTACGGTAGTGTCGTACCACCCCCAGCAGCACCAGGTGGTTATCAAAACGGGGCACGCCCACCCAATACTTTCAACCCCATGGTTTCCCAATGTTCAGGCCGCCGAAAAGCGCTTTTAATTGGAATCAACTATTTTGGCACCAGTGCTGAGCTCAGAGGTAATGGATCCAATAGAAGAGAACCCTTATTTGAGGCTGACTAAACATTGAATGTAGGCTGTATTAATGACGTGAATAACATTAAGAAATTCTTGATGCAGCAATATGGCTATCGAGCTGAAGATATGGTTGTTTTGACTGATGATCAAAAAGATCCCCGGTTTATACCTACTCGTGCCAATATTACTAGTGGGATGTACTGGCTAGTGAATGGTGCGCAGCCAAACGACTCCTATTTCTTACATTTCTCCGGACACGGCGGGCAGGTTAGTCACCGACATACCGATTCATCGGTTGGCGTTACTTAATGTATTTTCCGTATAGACCAAGGATCTTGATGGAGATGAGTTAGACGGAACAGACGAAACCATTTTGCCGGTTGATTACAAGCACGCGGGGCAGATTGTAGATGATGTATGTAGCTGTGATCTCCGAACCTCTAGTGAATTTCTATTTTCTCACACTTCTTCGTTCTAAGGAAATCAATGCAATTCTTGTGAGACGCCTTCCCCCCGGAGTACGTTTGACTGCAGTATTTGACTCATGTCATTCTGGCACGGCTATGGATCTGCCATACGTATATAGTAGCCAAGGAAAGCTCAAGGAAATGAACCCTATGGCTCTTGCTGGGCAATCGCTTCAACGAGCGATGTTGGATCCCATTTCAGCCGTCTCCATGTTAGGGAACGTATTCGGTAGCAAAAACAAATCAAAGCAGAATCAACAAAGCAAATCGTCGGTTGCCGATGTCATCATGTTTAGCGGGTAAAGTGTTATGTCACTGATACAAACACATATCAATCATTTCACCATGACTGACTCCTTGATCGTTACAGATGCAAAGATTACCAATATTCGGCAGACACGTCCCAGTCAGGATTCGGAAACACTGGAGCCATGTCCTACGCTTTCATCACAGTATTGAGTCGCACGAAACAGCTGACTTACTTGCAATTATTGCAATCACTACGTCAAGTCATGATCGAAAAAGGATACAAACAACAGCCATCTTTGTCTTCTGGTCGTCCACTTGACATTAACGCATTGTTTGTCATGTGAAATGGTTCTAATCTATTCAACATTCAATAAACGAAGCCATTGAAAACACCGCACTCCTAGCTTCTACAATACTTGGCCCGTTCCCTTGCTAGTGTCAAGGATCTAAGAAACTCCTCATATCGGTTAGCAATTTAGTTATAGCCTCAATGACTAGAAAAGCAACACAATTCTAGAAAAAGGAACTCCTTTCGTAGATTCGAAGACATCAATGTGACGTCAATAACACACATGATTAAAAGTAACCCCACTCCTATGTCCCAACTTATCCCTGAATTAGATGCAGACTGGCATTGGTCTAAGACAAGTAGATAAATGGTTGGATTTTTATGTGCTTTGTAAAGAATTATGCGTTCTGTCCTATTTCTTAGTGCCCTACCACGCAACCCTCTTCAACGTTGGTAAGAGACTAGCCAAGTGACCCTTATATGACTTCCAAATAACCTTTTCTTCAAGCGCCGTGGGCTGTTTGCGTCCCAAAGGAAGTTCCTCCTTCTCCACCACCCAAGTTTACACTCAACGACCACGTAAAATCATACTCATTCGACATGGAGAGTCAGTAGCGAATCTAGATAAATCCATCCATCAAGTGGTGCCAGACCACAAGATAAGACTCACGAAGAAAGGGGTAGAACAAGCACGAGAAGCAGGCGATAGACTTCAAAAGGAGCTCGTACCCGGAGATACGTTACAGTTTTACATATCCCCCTATCTAAGGACTCGACAAACCTTCAAGGAACTCTCGAGTACGTTAAGCACGAAAGAATACAAGATATCCGAGGAACCCAGACTACGAGAACAAGGTAGATATTAGTTCTATCGTACCCTAAAGATCCCCTCAAAATACGACAAGCTAACCTTCTTTATATAAGATTGGGGAAATTTCCAGGCCCCCTCAGAGATCATGAAAAAGATTTGTTCAGAACGAGAGAAATACGGGCATTTGTAAATGAATTCTAATCGGTTCCCCTCTTTCCTAGTCATCACTCATACCCTTTATCTAGTTATTATCGGATTCCAAACGGAGAATCGGGTGCAGATGTATACGACAGACTGAGTACATTTATTGAGAGTTTGCATCGAGCATTTGATAGACCCGATTTCCCAAGTGTGCTGGTCCTCATCACCCATGGATTATTGGCTCGATTATTTGCTATGCGATGGTTCCGTACATCAGTAGAGGAATTCGAGAGTCAGGACAACCTTCAACACTGTGAATTCATAATCATGGACAGGTTGACCAACGATAAATACGAATTACGGAACCCCTTCAGGAAATGGAAAGTCCCCGATGTCCACGACGGACTGCAGCCAGATAGCGTCACCAAAACTCATTAAAATTCCATTTAAATAGCTTCCGTCGTGAAATAGACAACATGGCGACTTTATTAGTTCGTTGCTTCCCAAGATTCTAAATTAATGTAATGGCGGTGAGGGTAGGGATGAGGGTAAAGATGAGGAAGGCAATGATGACAGGAATGAAATTGAAGGATTTAGGCCAATAAAGCACCAGTTAAACCGAGTACGACTAGGGTGAGACTAGCAATCTTTCTAGTAGCATCGAACTGTTTGTCACCAGAACTGCTGGATTTGTGTGTTTTTAAGGCATCTTTACTACCAGAAGTACTTGTGGCAGATTTGGACTCGTCAGAATCGGTGCTGGTTGAGGCAGAGGAGCCAGCGCTGGCTGAAGTAGAGGCAGAGGAATCAGTGCTGGCTGAAGTAGAGGCAGAGGAATCAGTGCTGGCTGAAGTAGAGGCAGAGGAATCAGTACTGGTTGAAGTGGAAGAGTAAGAAGTGGATTCTTGGTGGGTAGCATTTTTTAAGACATCTCCAGCGTGATCACCGCTGATATATTGAGCAAAATCAGGATAGGTGTATTCTTTTTCGACGTATGGGGTGGTGATGTTCATACATGTGGCAACAGGAACAACATGCTTGAAAGCCTGTGTAATCTTGGGATACCACTCTTCAGCCAAAGACATAGTACCGTTGTTCAATTCATGCTCCAAGACAATGGTGCCCGAGCGAGCGAAGGTACCGTTCAGTCCCATATCCACGAAACTCTGGAACCTTTTGTCGATAACAGATGCAGGTTCGTGGCCTTCAGGTTCCACATTCCAATCATCTGTATCCAGATGCCAGAGAATACTAGTTAATCCCATCCCCTTGGCAATAGCGCGAATACGATCATCGATATCACCATAAGGCTAGAATAGAAAGAAGTGGAGGGAAAAAGTTAGTTCGGACATGACAAATCATTCCAGTTAGAGGTATACTTACTGGACGCCAACAAGTAGGAGTAACGCCAAGCACGGTTTTGATGGCCTTCATGGTGTAGTAAAATTCGGCCACAACCCCTTCGTTGGTCAACGTGGTCATGTATGGATGAGACCATGTATGAACACAGATGTGGTGACCATCTTCGATACCACGTTTAGCTTGTATGGGCCAATCAGCAACGTTCGAGCCGATGTAGAACATGGTGGCTCTTTGGTTGTTGGCCTTCAGGAAGTCATAGAATTGGCTTTGTGTGCAGTTAGGTCCACCGTCGAAAGTCAAGCCCCATGTATCAGGCTCAGGGCATGTAGTGACATCCGGTTTGAGATTCTTATGTTTAGGGGTGGTACAACCGCTGTATGTCCACCAACAGTCAGGATCGCTGGATGGATATGGTTGGGTCCATTGACCAGCAGCATTCATAACCCTAGGCTTGATGTTGGGAACCTGACTCCAATCGATGGAGTGGTAAACCTTCTGGAACTCTGGAGTGTTGAACGAACTTTGGTCAGGCGTTTTCCATACTGGTGGGTATCCGACTTGGAAGTCATAAGGGGAGTTATAAGGGACGCATTCTTTGGCGACAGATGCGACTACCGCGCACCCGAGAATCAGGGAAGTTTTCCAAAACATAAGGACAACCTCAAAAAACCGACATCTTGGCCTTTTTGTATTGGATCGCGATGTGCTTCTTATGGGGGATTTTTTTTACGATAAAGCCATTTTTGTCAACAGTACGTTCACGTCTGTAAACACCCCATTCACTTGTGATTTATTTTCCTTTTCAAACCGAGTCCACTCCATAGTTTCCCAAAAGTCCATTGATAACCCTAACTCTGACTACTAAACAACAATCTACAAGTAGTCCCAGATTTGATTTAGGTCGATTGGGTAGGCTTTTGTCTTAATTGGTCTAGCCACCCTTGAGCTTCAAAGCCCTGCTTAGAATAGCTTTCGACTTCCGATATAGACGCCAATCATGAGCGATATTCAAAAATAGATATTACTGATTATTTATCAGCTTAAAAGTGGAATATGAATAAGCAAAAATGGTTTAATAATTGCATGCTAGAGGACAAACTTCAATCAGTGTTACGTTTAGGCTGGACAGCTTATTTCAACCGATACCCTATAGCCAATACTGAATACTGTTCGTTATTGAAATATGCCTAAGGAACTTTACAACTCAAGCTCCTTCAAGGGTTACTCCTTATGGCTTAGTCCCAAAACCGAGTCTCCAGTGAGCAATTTACTTCAAACACTTATTACGACAGCTTCAAAGACGTTCAGTTCCCCTAATTTCCAACCACACGTTACACTTCTAGGCGCTATCGAAGCCTCAGCTGAAGAAGTAATTGAAAAAACTCGAGAGTTGACTACTAAACTTAAGGTAAACAAAATCCACTTGGAATTGGACCAAATAGCAGTTGGCGAAGCGTACTTTCAGTGCGTACTTTGGAAAGTAGCAAATAACTCGAGTACCAAAACCTTAAGAGAAGCTAACCAACTTGCAAGAGAAATATTCGAGAAAAAACTGGAGCCAGTGTACTTTCCTCACTTAAGCCTGGTCTACGGTGATTTCACCCATTCAGAAAGGTTGAATATTCGAGAAAAAATGGGGAAAATGGGAGAAATGGACAGCAATGATCTGGTCATTCAAGAGCTTAGTTTCGACGTGGATAGAATCTTGGTGGTTAATACTGAAGGGGAACCTCGGGAATGGCAAGTAATTGCTGAAATAGAGCTAAACGGAGGATTACCAACCTCAAATACTGACTAGTATTTTGTGAACTTGAGTAATTTATTTTCATTAAATGGAATTATTATCTATAATATCTATAATACTGTAGCCAGTTGATAATTGGAAGTATAATTCGTCTACATTAGCAATGTATAGTAAGTAAAAGGGGATGTACAGATCAATGCCCGAAGAACGAGAAGTGTTTGTGTGCCTCTGGGTGATTGGGATCATGAACTTGGTCGAATTGCAACACAAAGTAGACGATATCCCCATCTTTGGAGCGACAAGTATAACGAATAGGGTGGTTATCGATGTACTTCTCCACGTTAATCGAGAGACCAAGCTTTACATTAAAAGTATTGAAGTCCATATGTGGTGCAAAGAAATCGAAAGCAAACACTTCGTTGGTGTTGAACTTGAATTCTCGACGAACATTGATATCGAAGAAATGTTTACGACGCTTTGCAACCGACATATCCTCGCCTGTGATGTATGAATTGTGCTCTTCTAATCTGTTCTCCCCACCCCATTTCCAGGGTCCTAAGGTTTTCTCGAAATTTGGGTCCTGTGAAAGAATTCCAAGATCAGTTCGGTCTTCTAGTTTGAATGAATTGATATTACGAGCGAACTTACATTGGGATCTGGATTAGGATCTTCTGAAGGCGCAGGCCAGGCTGCAAAGGCATTAATGGCACAGATATAGGGGCTAAGAATCCATGGTTTATCGGTAGTATCATTAGTTTCCATAGCAGGATCAATATATTGTGCGGCTTTTAGACCCATCCAAAAGACTTCAGGAATAGGAATCTAATGAAAGGATAAGGATTAGTCGGCTTGAGAATGGCTCAATCAGAGAGAGATGTGCCTACCTTTCGGTCAAAGTCAGTACCGAACCAGATGTCCTCAGCACTGACCAGCTTCTTGAATCTTCCCTCAACATGCATAGAGAAGCGACGGTTGTGATGATGGAAGTAATCACTGTTTTTGATAGGAGCTGAGCCATCCGGAGTAATACCATTGAAATCCTTGATACGGATAGTCACACGTCCCACGAACTCCGGCGAATCGATTAGAAATGGGTGGAAGTCATCATTCACTTTAATGACACTAAGATTGTCGTAGGTTGGGCCAACACTAACTTTAAGGACCATATTCGAATAATACTGATACTGAGGTAAAGAAAAAGGATGAGGGATGGTATGCCAAGATCAGGCTGATTTTATACTTTGTCCCAATTTGATGACTACAATCTGGTAAGCATCGGTAAGCATCAGTAAGCATCATTTGATAACATTATCTGGTGGTGATTATTTGGTAACGATTCGGCCAACTTATGATCTGTTTGCCAAATAAATCGTTCACTCGGTAATTGGTCGATCGGCACTCGAGCAAAGGAAGCTCTATCCACGCGTAAGTGATTATGCTGACTAAATTATTCACCCGACAGAGATCGGAAACAAACCTAGATCCGAGGAAACGCTGCATATGCCTTGGAAAATCCAAACCATCAGGCTTACCCACATTTGGTAAATATTTGTTAACCACTACCTTCATACTTCCATATTTGCTCATCACTACCTTCATACTTCCATATTAGTTAATTCATTCAGGAAATTCTTTGATCCCGCGAATTTTCTATCCATCGCTATCGACCAAAACAAAACTGTCCAAGCGCAATGGTCATCCATCTTCCAAATTGGTGGAACTCTCTGCGAAAGAAACCTGCCTAGAGATGACAAGATAGCCTTGGTCTTCGTAGCAATCTCAACCGCGGTAAGGCCTATGTTTATGAGTACGGCTATGGTAATGACTATGGCAACGTCTATGCTGGTGTGTGACATAGACTGGATGGTGTAGATTACTAATTGGTCTTAGTAAACCGGATAAACATTGCACACATTCGCCATATTGAGCCTCAGTGTGTCTTATACCGCCTCTTCTCAAGTTTGTGTTGCATCGCCACATATCGCACATCACGTACCACGTACAACAATGATTAGATTAGGTCTTGGTAAAGACTTGGTCTAATGACTTGGCACCGAGAATTGCAAGTATCGATGACTTCACCCATAATTAGTCATCTTAGATCATTGGCGGCTGCTCATCTGAGAATCATGAAGTCACTAGAGATAAATATGGGACCAAATAGGAATAATGAGAGATAAGCAATCGGAATTTCTATTAAACGAGAGTTAACCTTTTTTATCCAATAGATCATTTGACACATTCCTAACTCTATTCATCACCCAGGAAGCTAGCATCGATAGAAGACGTAGAAATAGATGCACAAGTGGGAGTAGAGGTAGGGGTAAGGGTAGAGGTAGAGGTAGAGGTAGAGGTAGAGATATAGAACTGGATGTTGTTATCGGGTTGTGTAGTGGGTGAGGAAATGGGTATCAAGGGAATCAATTGCTCAATGTTATACCCGGATGATCTTTACCAAAGGAATATACACAAAGACACCATTTATGTAAAGCAAGGGGTAAATGATCTTGAAACTTCCGGAATTCATCGAATCAGATCAATGGAAAGTTAAATTATCAGATTCCATTTAACTGATGGTCGTTGATATTCTATTCAACTTTTCAATTAATTCGGTTAGTGAGGTACTGCTTGTATTGGACTCTTGGTCACATTGTATTGACTCCTCAACGGCCTTAGATCGAGGCAACAATTTACTTTCTACTTCTGCTTCTTCATCGCTTTCATAGTCGTAAAGGTCAAAGATGGAATGTTGACACGATTCTTCTCCCTCATCTGCATACAACTCCTCATCCTCCTCCTCCTCCACTTCAGCAATGGCCGAGAAGTTGTCCTTCTCCACAAAATCAATGTCTAGAGGGTGCACAGCAGTCGATGAATTGAGTGTGGAGAGAGTGGATAAATATTTAAGAATTGAAGCTATGATATACACATCAGACATTGAAAGTGAAACAACATAATTTTAGTCAAAGTACCTTCTTCTGGACAGGCCGATACGAAGCACCCAGGAGAAAAAACCCGCTGGTAATCTTCAGATTCTTTTGCATATACGACAGCTTCACGACGTCTACTCTTCACGGTGTCGATGGATGAAGACTGACGAGAGTATCTGCCAGGTAGGGTAGCGTCGTTGTAAGAAGAAGAACCATAATCTGACACGGCTCGTTCGTTGGATTTCACATCGATCCATTTGATGGGTTCGGAAAAGCAGCATGAACCTGAGTGACGATACGGGGGCGAAGTATTCCGCATTATCGCATACTCATGCGAACTTGGTGCCTCACGTTGTGCTAGTGCTGCTTCCTCCCATTTCGTCATGGCTGAAGAAATGACTTCAGCATTGTCCTGATTATAATTTGACTGACCGCTAGAACATTTCTCCTCCCAATCATTGACGACTGAACCACAGTAAGTAGACGACTGGTACTTTTCTTTAGTGTAAGTCCCAATGCTGGAGTGTTTATCGCTAGATCCACTAGAGGTAAACGATGAAAGGGAGCCACCAGAAAGAAACCCACGATGTCTCATGAAATTCTGAGACTCCAGACGAGAATGATTTCTTTCACTTGGTTGTGTATTAGTACTGCTCTTAGATGATTGTCTTGACAGTTGACCAGTGCCATGTGGTTGACTTGAGGAATGTGTGTAACATAGATGGGTACTCATTGACCTCTCTAGATGAACAAGCTCTTTGGCCGGCTTTTGGATAGGAGTGGTTTGTATGAGTGAGCTAGAGGTAATGAGAATTGGAGGAGAGATTTGTTCCCGGCTCAGCCGATTACGTTGAAATTTTTTGTTTAGTATGGCGGAGAACCTCCGAATTTTCGAAGATTTTCGGCCGAGTGTCAAGTTCCCATCATTCTTGATTATATCTACCGGGGAAGGGATGGAAGGGATGGAAGGGATATTCTTGAAGTCACTCGATTTACGGTGTTGCTTGGAGTACTCATGTTTAATAAAACCATGCTCCTCTATGACTGGAAATGGATGTGAATGATCGGTATAGGAATTGAACCTGGGCCTTTGTAACATAATTCAATAAATCGAGATGTCTTATGTAAAAAATCAGCTTCCAGAGCTTTAACAATAATAGAAATAAGGAATCTCTTCAAGTAGGTCTAGAAATACAAAGGAAGGTAGTGAATAAAAGAGATACAGATGTTAAACCCAACCAGGCAGCTTTATTGATTTCTTCGAGATGGGGTGAAGTTGACCCCCACCAATCCAACGAATGGTGATTGTGTACGAGGGGATATCCACTGGTACAAGTCGACGCACTGCCCGCAAGGTTGATTTTTCGAGTCACTCAACACCGCTCCATTAGGTACCTAAACTAGTATCTGCGAAATATTCCCATTGAATTCGTTTTCCGCATCCGCGAAATTCATTGGACATCGGTCATGCTTTCATCTTTTTCAGGAAATCTCTTGATACTTGGGTTTCACAATAATCAAGTTGACTTTCTTGAGTGCGGTACACATTTTTGAATTAACCTGAATGATATTCTTCATGAATATGAACTGCTAGTAAATCCTTCATTGGATGGAAGAAACTTAGGAATTATCTATATTGAGCCATGTGAATTTCTCAATGAAAGGTGATCAATATTATCCCATGAATTATACTAGAAACAGTTCCTAATCGTATGTGAATAGCAATTTGAAGAGCACTATATTTGCTTGTAGCATGCATGTTCACAGTAGTATTACAAGAATACCCAAATGCAGTCAGAACGAATATCGGGTTTTTTTGGATTTTTGTAATTCAACATCACTACCAAGTTCACTCTCCATGGTTGATTTGCTCCAATTCTTTACCTCAACAAAAAACTTTCAGGCCACAGACAACAATTAATTAGCAATAAAAGACCCATATGTCAGACAACCCTTACCCAAGCTTCTAAATTTTGAAGTATATTTGTTCAACATCTAGGTACTAACAGTACTAACTGAATTAGTAAAACAGCTTTACCTAGTATGTAATAACATTGATAAAAGGTCAATTTGCAAGACAAACAGCAAGTAAATGTTGAACTTGTATTAAATCCAATATTTGTCTGAAATATCTTTCACATGCTTCTAGAGGCCCCTATATAGCTGTTGTAATGCTTAAAAAGACAGAAAGGTAAGAAATACCTGTTACCTGCTTGAGCTTGGTGAGCAATTAGTATAAATTCCCCCAGTAGCTTCTGTTGAAAGTGAAAATAGTGATATTGGAAGTGACCTTGAGTATCAAGAAGATGTTGTTGTACTTTTACTGATTATTTTACTGCTGTCTCTTATACACATCTAAATGGAATCAATTGGGGTATCTACCACAGATGATGATATCATAGTTACACTCCTGAATAGCCTGCCTGATAAGTTTCAGAGCCTGGTAATGGCCCTAGAGTCCAGAACTGAAGATTTGACCCTAAATTATGCTTATGGAAGATTGCTGGATGAAGATTTGCAGAAATCAGGTGCCTGCAAAAAAGGAGGTGAGAATGCCTTTTTGAGCAATGGAGGACTTTCCTATAAGGGTACAAAACACCATAAGAAGAAAAGTAACACATACTGTGATCACTGTAAAAGGACTAGATATTTAAGTAAAGATTACCGGAAAAGATTAGCAAAAGAAGGAAAGAAGGCTAAATCTGGAAATGCTGCTTCAACTGGTGACCAACTATTTATATCTGCACTATCTATGACCACAAACAAGGATTCTCAGATGTGGTATATTGGTTCTGGAGCTTCCCAACACTTCACAAATCAAAAAGATTGGTTTATTCTGTTGAGATTATTAGGGGAGAATTATTGGTCTGGCCAGAAATTGAACCTGGGACCTCCTTAACCCTAGCAAGGTGCTCTAACCACTGAGCTACTAGTCCTTATATGCTATGCCTATACTACTAGGGGACCTTAACCT
>JNET01032851.1:0-36434 GCA_000697455.1 Basidiobolus heterosporus B8920 | reverse complement strand
ACCAACGATCAAATAATAATTGACATACAGGGTTGAACAGTAGGCGTAGTTTCAAGGACAGTTCCTTTTCTGATAAAACCTGATGCCCACCTTACAAATTCGGTAAATGAATTCATATGAAAACGCAGTAAAACCAGCACAAACATCCAATACCCAGCAGTGGGACCATAACGGTGACTTAGGTGACTAGAAAAGAAAGTTTCTCATACTCAATTGGAGGATTATGCGTACCTTAGAATACTAATAAATGAAACCACTGAGATTTGGCATTTGAAATTGGCGAAATCCTGTTTGGATGATTAGTTTTTGGAAGTTGGTGGTTGTTATTTGATGTTTATTCAGTGAGTTTATATTGCATGGCATCACCAGTTCTGAAACGATTTGTCCACCTGTATAAAAGCCTTGACGATCACCACCCCAACATCAGAGATCATAAACATGCATCTGTTACTTGCTTTGGTTGCGGGGTTATCAACTCTGGAAATTCTAACCGCCAATGCTGCACCCGGCCTCTATTCTGACGACTACGACTACTGCCAAGCACCCAGGCCTAGTGACAAGAATTATGAGCCCATGGTAAGGATGAAGTTTTGTTCACATTTAAGTTCCCGTCTACATCCCTATCCACGTTCTAAATACCATTGATCAAGCCAAATGCCAAGCTGGTCCACCTACAACTTTTAATTCGTCATGGAGATCGTTCACCAGTATATCCTAATCCCCATGAACATGATGTCACTTGGGATTGTGATCAGATACGTGATCATTCTCACATGTACGGTAGTTACCAAGGGGTTGATTTTGACAGTGGATCCTTCGAATACGACGTGGTCATTCCTCAAGTGAACGCCCTTTCAGAGAACTTCTGGAAAGGTTCATGTATCAATGGCCAACTAACTGCGAAGGGGATGCTTCAACACCTGGAGTTAGGGAACTCCCTTCGCGATATCTATGTGAACAAGATCAAGTATCTGCCCAAGAAGCTAAAGGATCCAAGGTCATTTTACATTCGTAGTAGTGATGTCTGGTAAGTTCACTTATGTTTCCCAGAAATCTTGGATTCTTTGAGATTAACGGTAATTAGGCGTACAAAACAATCCGTACAATCCCTGCTCACGGGCCTCTATCCAGTCAAGCAGAGAGCCAGTAGTCACTGGGCAATTCCCATCGTATTCGAACCTAGTGAAATAGAAACCCTGCTCTTCAATAAGGCGAGGTGTCCAAAATACGTCGAGATTTCTAACCGCATGATCAACACCACGTACTATCAGCAATATTGGAAGACAGTTTCACCGCTAAAGAAACAGCTTGATGACATCCTTGACACCGGATCAATGGCCGATAGACAGAGCACCATGGTCGGTTATGTGGATTCTATTCGTGCTCGCGGCTGTCATCACAAGAAGCTACCTTGTAAAGGCAACAAGTGTGTTACTGAGGATATGACCAGAGCGTTGTTTCAATCCATTGATGTGGAGTACACCTACACCCATCGGGATGCCGAGCTTGCTGACCAAGTAAATGGTGTGCTCATTGGTTGGGTTTTGAAGGATATTAAGGAGCGTATGCAAATTGCCCTTGGCGAGATCAAGAAGGTCTCAAAACAAGGTGGAAAACTGACTGCGAAACCATTCGAAATCTTCTCTGGTCATGACGACACCATGACCGGTGTTCTAGGACTACTTCATGCCAAGGATATGAGATGGCCACCTTATGCGTCCAACTTACTCTTCGAGTTGTGGCAGCGTCAAGACAATTCCTACCATGTTCGAATCATTTTCAATGGAAAGGTACTAGAGCTAAAGAAAGAGTGGTGTAACTTGCATTCCTGTCCTGTTGAACAATTCCTCAAATATGTCGAAACCAAAACACCCCAAAAAGACGAATGCCAACTAGTATGATTTAGGCGTGGTATTCCCCATCCCTGCACCATCTCGATATACCCTTATAAACACGTAGCAGTAGTGATTTGAATCCCATTGAAAAGCACCGCACGTATCAACTCAATAAAGCCCCAGGTTTTCTTTATTTATCCTTAGAATATGTGGCAATCTATCAATCGAAACATGTACATTTTCGCTCTTTGCTATGGAGTTTAATCAATTTCTCTTCCAATTTCGTTTCTTTTCTTGTGAGAGTAAATGGAAGTTTCGTGATATGTAAACAAGAGGGATGTGTGGTAAAAGTTGTCTGAGGTTTATCGAAAATCTCCGTTTCTTCCAAGAAATTCTTGAATTCTTCATGAAATCCAACCTGATAGAAAAACCTATGAGGTACGAGGTCGACCTTCAAGTGAGCATTTGCAAAACGTTGAAGGAAATCGGTGAAAGTGAAATGACTCCATAAAGGTGTACGGGGCATGTAATCCTCTTCATCAAATTCTCTGATCTGTGTACTATCCCCAACATTGTTAACATAATAAACACTACCAAAATCTGCCTCTGTAAAATCGGTCACTTCCAGCATGAGATATCGTTCACTTTCCTCTCCACATGAACCGGTTATCCGTAGAAACCGACGTTCTCCCGCAACGTATTTCCAATAATCATACTGAGTCTCTACCAATTCGCCCAAGTAAGGTTCCGGCTCATGATCTAGTAAACTTTCGCTGGTTATCACCTGAAATTCGCTCCGTGTTTTGAATTCTTCACAACTTGGACCAGTAAACACGAAACCGCCGTTACCCGGAACGAACGATAACCTTAACCAATCTGGATTCCACCAGAACTTATGTGCGTGGTTAAGTAAAAAGTAAACGTAGTCAATGGGTAAGGTCAAGTGAGAATTTTCTTGAAACTTGAGTAAATCAACCAACTGGTTTGGTGTTCCTTTTTCTTTAAGAAATCTTTTTTCGGTCGTACTCAAAGAAGAGTTTCGTTGGTTAGTTCGAAGGGGTGAGGTTGCTTGTAAAAGAGTGTCAACCAGAGTATCTTGGATGAGTTTTATCTTTTTCAATAGTAAACATAGATTCTTGTTGGTATTGAATTTTGTGATACTCGGATATCTCCAACCTAAAGGGGACTCTGGGGTAAGATTTCGAAGTGCTCCAGGTACACCCACACATAAATACTTGATTTCAGAAGAAGACAGACTGGTCTTACAAACCCCACTGACCACCTGTATATCGTTCGTCAGACCAGGCAGGAATGAGGACAGCTTCGCTCTCCACAAAGAATCCTCTTGGGAGTTCAAAAGACCATACAAGGACTTGCAAAGTAGAGAGAGATTTAATATATCATCGAGACTTAGATATGGAATTATGGAATACCAACAATCTGAGGGTAGATCAAGTATATGAGGGGTAGACATTGGGGGTAGACATTGAGGGGTAGACATGGCAAAAGTGATGATTGACATGAATTTGAATGATATTCACCATCGGATTCCGTTTTTTTCCTCAGTCCACCAATGATCACAGTGAATCGGGAGGTTTATTGAATTATCTATGCGTATGCTTATGCTCATATTCATGCTTTACTGATTGAATCTAGGGATCCAGTGCACCGGTTTACCGATATGGCTTACCGATACGAATCGATTCCAAACGAGATTGTATCTATTGTAAGAACTCGGTTGACCCTAACTCCTCAGGATTCGGAAGACTTGACATAGACAAGATTGAATCGCTATTTTCGCTCTTGACAAGATCAAAAGTCGGGGACGTAGTGGGGCTTGTGGATGTGGAAGTAGGGGCGGGGGTGGGCTGATTTCGATGCTCATGTGTGTTGGAGATGCTCGACAGTTGAGTCTTTAGAAGTAGGTCGTCGTGGTGAATCTCTGTTGGGTCGGGTGGTGGGGAAGTGGTGTTTTCCGTAAATCTGAAAGGTTTCAGTTGGATTTTGGGTTGAGAAATGGATTCTTTCGAGCGTGGAGCAGTTTTGGTCTGAAATCCAAATGTCGGATGTGCACTTGTGTTTGTTGACTCACATCCACGTATCGATTGAAAAGTAGTGATGCTAGATGAAGGTCTAAGGCTATTCCAATGGGTTATTGGATCTGGTGCTCTTGATGGGTCTGGTGCTTTTGATGAGAACCAAGATTGTTCGTGTCTGTACTGGCTCCAGTCTAGTGCAAGGTTTTGATCTTCCCAATGATAAACCTGGCCTGATTGGGCTGAGGCATTGATAAAAGGTGGAGCGGAATCCCCCGTCTTCTCGGCCACTCGAACCGGTGCCGTATGTCTGGATGTGAATAGATGACTCGGGCGAATACTGGGTTGACCTATTGTTACTCTTTATCTTTAATCACATATAAGACACAACCAATCATTGGCAAATCACTTACAGTTCGAGTAAAAATCATTTGCAATCCTTGGTTGAGAGTGACTATGCTTTCCTGATACATCATCTGGAATGGGCGCTGACCAATAAGGACTGTAGCGTATTCTCGATGAGGTAAGGGTGAGCGGCTGGGTGAGCAGATTTACAGCTTAGAAATCAAGAGCGTTAGCCAAGGTTGGTAGAAAGTCAGAAGATAAAGGCACTACGTTCTGGTCGCGATATAGGCAATGATATGGAGCCTGAGCGGGATGGAACCTGAGCCACGTTGCCATCAGGCGTGTACATAGACGCATACATAGAATGTCTCCTAACATTAAACTGTTCATGGGTTTTTTCATGTTTTCTTAGGTCCTGACGCCGTTTGAACATTTTGCCACAATTCTGACGAGGGAATGGTTATTTCCTGGATATGAGGTGATGTTTAGATGCGAGTGTTACCTGGCATAGGAATGGCTTAAGGGGTACATGGACCCTTAGGTGTGAAGTAATGTGATCTCTCTTGAGGGTGGTTACTTGGCAATGCTCCCAGTGACACTGTAGACATAGGTTACTGGTGGACTTTCGTCCTACATGGTCGTTTGTGAGATGAGAATACAGGGATTCGAGAGTGGGGAAGACTAGTGAGCATTGGTACCAGCGACAAGGATAATGAGTGTAATTCATGAAGGAACTCAATTGAAAGAAAACTCGCAAGTTAAGAGCGATCAGAGCTTAAATAAGTAACCCATCTGTTTTTCTCTAATTCTCTGCCAAGCGATGGCCTTTACTGGGATCCAACTAAAAAGCCAACTTTAGGAATGGCTTCCTTAATTTAGTACTCCTATCACTCATAGCCATCACCCATCACCTAATCCATATCAGTTTGAAACCGAAGCTAAGATCTCTCACACCAGATGCAATCAGTGAGCTTGTCAATGCGATGATATATATTAATTATACAGCTAAATCAAATCCACTGAATGTTGAGATTGCTGAGCTAATATGACCAACTCCATATTTGTCTCTTATTCGTGGCCAAGCTTTCATTTCTGTTGTTATCTTGGTCACATTACGGGTGTAGAGTTTGGCCTGCGTAAACACCGATGGTCAAAGCATTGGTCAGAACGAAGGCCTGATTTCAAATGATTTCAATTTTTTACTTTACGAACGATGTACTCAATAGTTTATTGGAGATTTGCAAACATTGGCCGTTTTATTATGATTCATATATACATTTATACAAAACTTTCAAGATTTAGAGAACTAACCAAAATAAGTGATGTTGGGGAATAAAGACAAGAGGAACACTAGGGATGGGAAGAATAGATTATGGAATCAGAAAGCCACGTACGGTTTACTCTTGGCTGGCTTCAAGGGACTTTCTTTGGTGTATTGCTTTTTACTCCCCGCTACTCTCTTGCCTAGACAGCTTACTATCATCTTTGTCCATAGCAGGCTGGCTTGTATCTCCTGCAGATGGGCTTGGCTGATCAGTCAATTCACCTTCTTCATTGTCCGATGAAACTGAGCTATGAGGCTTCGAGGATTCTGGAAAGTCCTTTTCAAATCGATTTCTGTCTTCCTTAAATTCACCTGGCCGCTCATGGGTTTTACCGAATCGGTCATAACGTTCGTTTCTTGGTCTAACCCCGGGAATATCATCTCTTCTCTCATATCTAGCACGATCGCGAGGTCTATCTTCACGACGATATGGCTTGTATTCCTCTGCTCTATCCCGACCTCTGTCGAATTTACGGTCATCTCTTCGATAATCAAACCTTTCTTTAAATCTCTCAGGTCTATCGTAAAATCCGTAGGGTTTGTCCCCTTTATCTTTAGGTTTTGGGTCCTTGAGTCCAGCTTTTCTAAAGTCATCAGTTTTGTATTTATAATCAGATCCTCGATAAGTACTCTGGGTAGGTCTAACACTAGAGCGAGGATCGCTTATTACTCCGTCCTCATCATCGTCATCAATTTCCCCTTCCTCCATGTCAGAATCATCTTTGGATTTTGGACTCTGAGTTGTACTATTATTTGCTTCTAATTCGCCTGATTCTTTTTGCGAGTGACCAGATAAATTAGTCTCTTCAGTCTCGGGACTCTTCGAAATATCTTCAGATCTGTGTACGTCCTCAATACCTTCTATGGCTGATGCATCCTTGGATTCTTGATCGTCTTTGGAGTTTGCTTGCTCATTGATTTCATTTATGGATGATTCAGTCACATTTTCGTTAGCTTTTGATTCCGAAGTAAGGACTGGATCGACGTCCATGGCTTCTGGTGAAATTTCTCCGGCCTCTAGCTCTTCCAGGGATTCTCTAGACTCGTCTTTTTTTCCACTTTCACTTTGAAGATCTTCTCGAGAAGATCTGGTCTCGGGGATCTTTTCCTCCTCATTCTCTGGCGCCGCGTTCTCTTCAGAAAGTGATGGTATTTCTCCTTCCTCAATTTTCTCGTCTTCTACTTTGTCTTGTGTTGCGACATCATTAGATTCAGACACCGGGTCGTCTACAACCTCAGTCTTTGGTGGTGTAGTAAGGGTTACCTTTTCTTCCAATTCAGGGGCTTCTACTGATTCCTTGACTGCTTGTTGGCTCTCATTATCGGTTGGTAATTCATCTGATGGTGAGTGGGCCTTTTCACTTACGTCAGTAGTATTGCTAGACACGTCGAGGTTGGATTCCCCTTCAGTTTTTTGTGAAGGAACTAACTCAGGGAGTGGATCTTTAACTTCATCAAGAAGTCCGGAATCGTTACCATGAGATATTTGCTCTGCTGGGATGGGCGATTCTTCAGGTTCAGCATCAAGTTTTTCTTCGACTTGAGGTTCGACTTCGAGCACTTCTGGTTGTACCTCTTTCTCCAAGTCTACATTTGACTCGCAAACCTCACTTTCGATTTCACCCTCCTCTACTTCTGGCGCTGGGTCATCAGGCTTGTTTTCCTCCGAGTCTACAAGATCATTTTGTATCTCAACATCCACTTGCATAGCAGTTTCCGTTTCTACCTGAACACCAGTTGAGTCCGGATCTTGAGTTTTGTCTTGAAGTATTTCCGAGGTGCTCTCTATAGTTTCATTGCTTTCTGTAATCTCCATAGGCTCTGTAGTTCCCTCAATGACTGCACATTCAACGGCATCGACCGAGTGAGCGTCGGGGACAACATCTACCATAGGTTTAGCCGATTGCTTGATTACAATCTCAACATTATCCTGCAACTTGCGCTGCTCAGGTTTTTCAACAGCATCAGCTTCCTCGATTTTCTCTTCGACATTATCTTCCGAAATAGAAACTTCTTGGTTTTCAGGGACTGTAGGCAAGTGAGATTCAGCGTTTTCAGATTGAATGGAGGAATCCTCCTTCTGCTCTGAACTCTTCGTTGTTTCTTCTATTAGAGAGATGGGTGGGATTTCCACTTCATCAGTGACAACGGCTGAATCAGTCATAACAACCTCTTTGATTGTATCATTTGTATCCATAACTTCAGTCACAACTGAATCCTCCTCGATTTCGGTGGAAACTGAAGTAATTTCAGGCTTTGCTTCGGCTTGGTCGGAAGATAACTCAGCTTTAGATTCTACTGGAGCGGATTCAAGCTTTGAGGTATCCTTAGATTCAATAGTTGGCTCCGAATTATCAGGTGTACTTGACTTATCCTCAACTTCAGGTTCAATAACTGAAGGTACCGATGTTTCGGGCTCCGGGACAATCGGAGAAGGCTCTTTTTGTGCTCGCTCTTTTTCAAGACGAGCAGTCTTGATGCGATCAATAATTTCTGGAGTAATCCAGTAGACAAAGTTGATTGGAATCAGTACACCTTCGGGGATAATTTTTCCCTTGAGCATTTCGATTTGGTCAGGCTCACATTTGGAGGTGATCAATACGCCTCGTTCAGTCCAGACAATATCGCTCCATTGCAAACTAACAAAGTCCGTTTCAAAAGTAAAATCAATGGTGTTGGGCGCATGGATCTTCAACCGATAGTGCTCCAAAGTTCCCCCTTCGTTGGATTCGGACTTCGGCACTCTAGCCAGATGATAACTATATAAATAGGCAAAACACTAGATGTGAGCATGAAGAATTTGAAACAAGCGCAAAAATAGACTGACCTATGCTTAGTGTTTTCAAGACATAATATATCCTGCTTAAATCGATCTAAATTCCACACTGGGGCCTCCTCAGCATCCTCTTGCTGTAGAGCCAGAATAAGATTGGGATGATACTTATAGCTACATATAGAATGGTCACGATTAATTATTGGAAAAAGATGCCGTCAAACCAGGAATGAATGGGCTTACCATGGAACGTTGTTTTGATTAAACATGATAGAGACAGAGGTTTCGTAGAGTCCGGTATAAATGAAATGTGGGTTATTCGTCTAGGGAAATGGTTAGTAAAATTCAATCTTTTGAAATAATGGCGATCTCCATTACCATAACGCAATTCATAACACGTTGACGCATAAGCTCATTAGCTTTAATAAAGTCTTTTCTTTGTTTACGTCCTTTTCTAAGCGCCTCACCAAACTTATGCCGATTGTAAGTATTCACATTTTCAGGTCTGTTATTTTTAAGCAATTTACCTTGAGAACTTTGACGGATTCTATCTTAAAACTGACTCCATCATGATCTCCCCACTCTCGGCTTTTAATGCGATAGCGGACCGTTGATGCGTATTTTATGAGCTTGGGCATCACTCGTATAGTGACACTAAGATCGTGATTAGCGTGAGGAAGAGCTTCTATATTTTTCATCGCCGACTTGAGGTCTCCATTAGTTAGAGTGGGCATAGGTGGTGTATAGAATCCAGAGTGGATCAGAGCTATTGCGTAAACCCAATACAATGTGTCAATGATAGTTGGGAAGAGATGCGTTTACTAGACATACATTACCCGTAACAACATCAGAGTCATCTGTATATACATCTGTACCCCAGACTGCTTGCTTTCGGACTTTTGAATTGCTAAAGCTAAGATATATTCCAGGAACTCTAACCTCCAGAAGCCCATTCTCCTTACCCTCCAAGATGGGTAGAGTAGTGAAAGGTGAGTAAACAGTGTATCCTGTTCCCATCGTTAGATTCATATCTAAAAGCATGACAATTCCAAAACTAAAGGGCATTACCTAAATGGAAATCCTCAGACTTCATTACATCGTAGAGCTTGTTGTTTCTGATAATCAGTTGTGGAGTATTTCCAGCTCCATTCTCCGAATCCATCGCTTTCTTTCTAGGTTTGGACCTAAACACAGGTTCTTCTGGAGGCTCCGCAACACTTAATGGGGTCTCACCGCGGGATGATACCACCGATTGATCTCTATTGACGACGCCACCAGTCTCCATAATCTCCTCCTCTTCCTCACTAGCGGTCTCCACTTCGGGATATTTGGCCTGAGGTATATTCGGTTCAGCATTTGTCGCCTCAACTGTACGTAACTTCGGTTCAACTGTCTGGAGTTGTGCGCCATTACTTACATTAGAATGATTTTGGCCAATAATTCCGGACCCTTGGTCCTCAACCTTCAATACCGGAGGCAATTGATCCAAAGGATATTGTTGATGAAAATCGATTGGCTTTCTTTCCTCGTACTCTCTGGATCCACCTAACACCTCTGCCTCTTCAGATATGTTGTTGGAACTTAGAATGGACGAAACGGACATAGGTTTTGTGGCAAAGATTGGTTTACCTGAATCCAAATTAGGGGCGGAGATAGGTGGCAGGATTGGCACCTCCCTTGAATATTGTGAGATACTCCTAATTGGTGGGAAAGAAGGTTTTGGTGAAGGGGATGAGCCCTGACCTTCATAAGTAGAGGCCAAAACCGAACCTCCTGTAGATCCAGACGGAGACATGCTATTTGCAGAATATGAGAAAGAGCCCGAGGGAGATTGTAAAGAAGGCGGGGAAGTAGTTCTCGAATGAATCGATGGAAAACTACTTGACATGGAAGGAAGACGAAACGAGGGCAAAGGCAAAGTAGGTTGTGGACTATTTCTTAGGCCAGCACTGTAATCTGATACTCCTCTTTGTCCTAAACAAACAAAAGACATGAGTACAAAAAGAAGTGAAATAAAATGGGGTTGTGGACCTCATTCGAGGTTTCTCTGAAGGAAATTTTACCTAAAACCTGGTCTGGTGAAGTTACAGTCTCCGAAGACTCTTTATACTCTGAGTTGATTCTGGGTAAAGACGCGCCTTCTGAAGAAACTCGCGTGGAATCACGTGGAGCTTGAGCATCCAAGTTTTCTAGAACCTGTGTGGATCGCGAATTTTGGGTTTGAGCTATACCTGAAGAACCTGAATGTACAGAGCTGGGTGATTTGCTACGTATTGGTGAGGTATTGTCTAAGTTTTTCAACCGCTTATGGTCGTGAGGATCACTCGTTGGAATAGAAGGAGACCGAAGTAGACGTCCATCCGATGAAGTGGAGGCTTTTCTTTTATTAGACTGATATTCAGTATCCGCACGATCGGCACTAGGAGAAAAGGAATTAGGTGTGTGGGCTATTTGCTGTGTTCTATGTATTTGTGATGGTGAAGATAGTTCAGCCGAGCCCGATTCAACGGATTGGGATCGGTGCTTCTGAGAGGTATTCTCCATTACTGAAGCTTACGAGAATATCCGAGTACGAAGTAAATATTAAAAGTGAACAGAATATCCTGTCACTGAAAAGAGGAAATCGTCAGAGGAATTGGCACGGGATTGTTGGGCAAGTAAACGACCGAATTTTTATTTGAAAAGAAATCTGTATCACATGACATTGCTCATCATTGATATATCTGATAGTTGGTTACTCTGAAGTCGGTATTTAAATGCACCAAGATTCAAAGCTCTATATCGTATCACATGACTTTGCAATGATTCAAACTCACTATGCTTGTATTACAAGTCATCCTTGAAAGAAAGTAAAAGGTTGAAGTTGCCTATGCAGAACATGCAATTGTTTAGAATAGATATCCTATTTGTATGTTGTTTAATTTATATGTGACAGAGAGTGAGCAATAAGTTGGTTCTGAAGTGGCTTTATATTAGGAATCGAGCTTTTGCAGCTCAGGCTTAAATATCTCTTTTATCCCTTTAATAGAGAGAGTACGGTTTAACTCAACTATGACACTATTCCCTATAGACGGTAGGAAAATATAAAGCTGACCAAGTATAGCTTTACGTGCAAGTACTTTAGGCCGAACATGATTGCGAACATGATTGCTTCAATCCAACTCTTTTCTTTAGTATTAATGTTTTGATTTATTTACTGTACAATTCTTTGTCAGTTGACAATGGATAAACAAGTATATTACATGCGCATAGATAATATGAGCAAAAGTAGATTTCTCGAGATGGTAAATACGTGTCTTATAGGAAGGGTTCTATATCTAAATTACGATGTAAGGTTTCTAAAATATGTCGTGCAACGTCACGATGTTCCCAATAACTGAAATGCGCTTTGAGAGTGAGCATATACCGTTGAGCCACATTGTCAATTCGAAGTCTCTCGTGAAGCACGTAGTCTATCCGATACTTGAGTTGATCCGGCTCGTTTTCGAGGGTGGTGGGTTCCGAAATCTCCTCCCGCGCATCAGAAACGCTCCCGAATGACTCAGGCGACGTACTACGAGGAATTTCCAGAACGGCTTCATCATCAGTTGAGGATGAATCATTATGGATAGCTTGATCAGCATGTACGATTTGGCTACCTCCATTGTGCAAAGCATCAAAATCTCTACTTTGGCTCCCAACTCTAGATAATAGAGAAGCAAAAGTGGTGGCGATACTGATGTGCGGCACGGGAAGTGATGGGGACTTGACCTTAGGGGGGAGAAAGGACCCAAAACTTAGGCGGGGATTTAAATGGAACCTTGGGTTTGAGAAAATAGGCAGAACATTGGGCGTCAATTCTCTGTATTTCACGTCAACCATTGGCTCCATTCGATAGGCGAAAGGATCAAACGGATGATAGATATTATGATGAATACAGTAGTCAGGGATCTTATATTCTTCATACGTTTGGTTTCTCATCACCATCACGGCAGCAATAGGACTGCCCATAGAGAAGAAGAAGGCCGGTTTGAACTTCAGCTTTGGTACTTTGACATTGAATTTGGCTCGTCCTTTACAGTTGGCTGCTTCTTCTTGAGCACATAAAATATCATAGCAACAGACCCCACCCAAACTATAGCCAACGATTGAAAATTTTCCCTTGTAATCAGGGTTTTTCTTCATATATTTTTCGTACTCTTCGTTCATAGAATTGGCGATAGTATTCACTATATGTTGTCCACGATCCTGAGTAAAATAATATAGGATGTCTGCTAGATATTCGTGCTGAAGATGCTTTACGTTGGGTGGACAATACTTCAAAGTGATGTTATCCATATAGTTGTTGACAATGTTATGCAAGGAGGTATGCCATTCTAAACATAAATCAATTAGAAATACTCTACCAAACTCAACTGCGCATAACTTGGATACATACCAATAGGTATCAATTCTGCTTTGACGTTTTGTAAACCCTGTTCGCGCTTAGCCACTTTATTGAAGGCTTTCCTGAAGCCAGCAACTAAAGTGTTTAGTGGATTAGTTGTTGAGTTGACAAGAGTGTTGAGAAAAAGAGAAGTTTACCTTCTTCTGCAAAAGTACTTTCTCCATCATAAGTAGGGCCTATACCATGGACAACAAACAATACGTGTGTGTCTAAAAGAATATTGAAAGTAAGAGCATTGAAGCAGATACTGGGTGTATAAGACGAATGCAGTACCATTAGTTCGATTTTCCGAAAGAAGCTCGTGATTCATGATAGATGGTATAACTAAAAAGTAACACAGTGATATAATATGTATTTACAGAATTGAAGTTATATCGAAGGATTTGTTAGCTGGCACAACTGTTATATATATGATTTCACCCCTTCACGCCTCCTTAAAAAATCACTTCTGCAGAATATAGAAAATTTGGAAACCTAAGACAAGATAACAAGATAACCCTACCAAAACCAAATGATTATTCTTCTTCGGAACTAAGAAATCAATTAATCCGCAGATGTCGGTAGATCGAAATCAAAACAGAATGCTCGATCACCAATAATATATCTATTGGCAACTCTAGCTTCATGCTATCAGCGCTCGGTTCAATGGGAACTTAGTAGTACATTCAAAATTCTATTATTATTTAACATACTTTCTGATTCCTCTTTGCTGTTTGTTGACGTTCAATACATTTTAGTGAGCCTCGAGGACAGACGGAGCGGAATGCCTATTTGTGTTCCAAGCTAATTGCCGATTCTCATCACCAGTCCACGTTTTCTTCTTCACATGGTTGAGCCTATATTGATCATGACCATAATTTTCACATGGTTCAGCCCATATCAATCAGCTTGAAATTCTTTACCTAATTTGGAAGTCACTGAAATGGTTTATCAATTCATGGATAACGATTCCGCAGATATTTAGCAGTTGGCAAGAGTAAATGTGCGAATCAAACTCTAATCATTAATGATAATTAGTAAATTTACCAGTTTACGGTAAGTCTTACAGCCATTACTAAGTGTCCGAGGAATTCCATATTCTCTGCATTTTTCGGATTTACTAAACTTCCGGCCCATAGTTGGCAGCCTTTCTGAATCCCTGGCTTATGTGTGGATTTAGTTAATGATCGATTAATGATCGATTGATATCGGTACAACTGAGTAAGACTGAGGGGATGGGTTAAATAGATGGGTTAAATAGATGGGTTAAATAGATGGGTTAAATAGATGGGTTAAATACTAAATGAAGTGTGTTGATGTAGACAATATCTGTTACCCCAGATTTATACAATCCATGTAATACAGCAGTCCATGTGGAGTTGGCGTGACTTCACTACCATCTGGTTGATTGACCGTTGATTTACTGGTGATTGACCGGTATTGGCCCGCAAAATGTGACTCGTCAGTTATTTGAACAGAACCTAGTTCTTTTCATCCCATTCTACGTCAACGTAATGCCCAGTAGTAACGCACCAGCCTAAACAACAAAGACGCACAAGCTTAATCCTAGTTTATATTTACTTGAGATCGACAACAACTGGTATCTTCGATGCTCTATAAGCTTTATAGCACATACTGTAAACAACACGAGCCAATGTCCAAAGAATTTCTTGCTAAATAGTAGATATGGAATGCAGTTGAATATATGCTATTAGTGATGACTACAGATTCTATTGCTCTACTGATCTGGACGCTTTGTTCATGCCTCATCTTGTGATTACCGCAAAACGAAAATTACTGATCTGAGTAATCGTAAAGCCAAGAGAATCAGGTAGCCTTCCATCTCTTCCGCAGTCGTGCTCAGCCCGATCTACCAAAACATCACTATTGATCTTAAACCTTAGTCCATAATGACCAATCTCTACTTCGATCTCTCAACCCATCACTCCTTACTGATCCATCAAGGTCTGATTTATTCTAATGAAGGTTAAATACTCTACATAAATTCTAACATCGTCATTAGATCAGTCATTGAATGTCTAAAGCCCCTAAACAACCTTGTGTATCAATCATCCTTCAAGTAATCTTAAAATCTTGTTCATAAACTAGCATATATATTGAGCCGAAACTAGCGCGTATACTGGAATATGTTCATCAGTTGGTCTATCATTTATCAACGTGTCAGAGACATTGACCTAATACTGTTGAAGCCAAGGCCAATGAGAAGGATCTTCTGCCAATGCTGTGGGTTCTCCATTCTAGATTTGCTTTGTAACGTCCTAAGCACGTGGATTAGTAACTGAGTTTAAAAGCGGCTAAGACAAAGTAATTAGATTAATAAACAACAATGACGAATGTATGAGCTTGCTATTCTATCCATTGTTCTTAAACGGGCATCATTCGGCACCCCGATTCGAGTTAAACCGGTTACCCACTTTAACTATTATGGTGAATCATTGATGTGTACAGATGATTGTGTTCATCAGTGCCGTTTTTTTCGTTGTAGTGTTATAAATAAAGCTCGTGCTGCATGCGATTTCATACACACCGACATGAATGATCTTTCTACAATCGACGAATTCAAGGAGCTACTGGACACAAAGCCTTTCTCACATGAAATTTTTAATTTTTGTAACTCTCCACACAACCTTGATAGCTTTCTGTCATCCTTTCTTCGCTATAAACACGATAACGTCAAAGCTGCCATGAAAATGCTGCAAAGTTACTGGCAGTTCCGATCCGAAAGAATAGGGACCACTAGGTAAATTTAATATCCAGCCTCTGTGTATTTTGTAATTTTTAAGCTTACATGTTTGATAGATTATCAGCTCTTGATATACGGAATCCTCTCTTGTCGAAATTCATATCCATTCCAGACGCAACTGACCTGGAAAATCGGCAAATGGTGATCATATTCTTCGACCGGATATTGGAAAACCATTTAGAACAGCCAGATATTCTAAAGACTATCTGGTTCTTTCTCGAAAATATGATGGACTTACCGATATATCAGGAAAATGGCATCTGTTTAGTGAGCATATTTGAGAATTCTGTGGTTCGTAAAAATTAAGGAAATACTTTCTTGTAGCAAACTAGAGCCTAATTTATCTTCTTAGTCTAGTGGAAGTAAAGGCTTGGTCGAGCTAATCTTCGAAAGCATCCAAAACAAAGTCCCAGTCAAACTTGGATCGGTATTCTTGCTAAACCCCCCTCCGTGGCTAAGATTCTTTTGGGCCTTATCAAGCAACTTTTTGAAGTCCAAACTCGTCAAGCGAGTCAAACTTCTTACTGGGGACTACCAAGGACAATTGTTTGAGATGGTAGGGAAAGAGAATCTAATCAGCGAGCTGGGAGGTGAGCTAGATTTTGACCACGATGCATGGCTTCATGCGTTCTATCCCGACCTAGATCTCTCTCGGTCTAGAAGTGCGTTCTACTCGTTGCTGAGTGGATCGATCACCTCATTAGTTGACAGTCAGGTAGATATAGTCTGCCAGTAAATATTACTCATCCGGTTGTATAAATTGTACAAAATATGTGTATTATACTCGTCAAGCGTTAACTTCATTGCATTTCCTTAATCCTCGCTAACGTAACTCGAATGTTCCACCTAATTAACTCCTATAACATAATTGTACCACACCCAGTCATTTTTGCCTCATCGGTTTAATGGCTGTGACTTTTGTAACTCTAACTTTAAAGCATTAATCAACAACCACGCTTGACCAATAAATAGAATGTTCATATTGTCCACTAACCCAATGTTTCTTGTACTCGTTTCCTTAATACTATCAAAAGACGAGTTTATTCCAAAAGCAAAACACAGGTCACACATGGAATGATCAATTTATTGCGGTTGTATTTAGATAGAAATTAGTATAAACATGAGTAGTGTACGTATTGAATGATGCATAAAAGAGCAGTGTACGTATTAAGTGCATTACAAAATCAAGCACGAGCTGCTTGACCCATTCTGACTATTAACTTTAGCGTTGAGTGCTATCCGAGCTGCTTGCTCAAAAACTTCCTTGATTCCACGATTGCATTTGGCAGAACATTCGGAATAGCGGGCAGCTTGGATCCTTCTAGCTAGAGTAACTCCCTAATACAAGTATATATGCAAGTAAATATCGACATCAGTTAACGCCTTCTTGAGAAAACTGACCTCGTCGTAGGATATGATGGTGTCGTTTACTTCGGCCAGACTATTCAGAGTTTTTTCGTCTTCTCTCAAATCACACTTGAGCGCCACTAGTAGAATCTTGACCCCTGGGGCATATTCAAGGATTTCGTCAAGCCACTTAGCCTCAATATTTTCCATAGAATCTCGATTTTCGACCGAAAAGCACAATACAATGACATGTGTATCGGAGTATGAGAGAGTTCGGAGTCGATCAAAATCTTCTTGCCCTTTAAAATAAACAGGTTAGGATAGCCAAGGCTAACAGGGCTCTTCGAAACACATACCAGCAGTATCCCAAAGGGACATTTCTACTGTTTTCCTATCTATGTTAATCTCATGGACATAGTTTTCAAATACCGTGGGCTCGTATGTCTTATTGAAGAAAGAAGGTTTTAGTCAGCGAGAAGACCATTGTTGTGAACAAGAATAGCCCCCAAGTACCTCTGGAAAGTAACCACGAGTGAACACGTTCAAAGCAGATGTCTTTCCACAAGCACCGTCTCCGAGAATGAGTAACTTGCGACTCACTATTTTCGAACCGAAGCAGCTAGACATATTCTTGGAAATGAAAAGTAGATTAAAATGATGGGTCTAGCAAAATATCAAGTAAAATCGGAGTTCACTTATCAATTTCAAACTGAGGTAGATCACTCGAGTCAAAAAAACACGAAAACATTTTGCCCAAGAGGCAGGTATTTATTGGAGTATTCACTCGAAATCCACTCGAAATCCACTCGAAATCCACTAGACCGAAAATGCCATTTTCTTGTTAATGTTTAGTATTGCCAAATTGGTCAGGACTGAACCAATCGTTGTGAATGAATGATGTGTTGATGTATACAAATAGTCCTTGGATACTTATGCGATTATCTGTCAACGAATTCGTTAAATACAGTCAATTTCAATAAGTTTAATAACCGCCATATTTCACACCAGTTAATCACGTAGAAGGCGGTTGATTATTCAGATAAGACAAGAAAAGAAATTCCTTCGTGGACCTGTAGTTTATTTACAGTTGCAATTCGTTTAAAATAGTCGGTTTATCGTGTGTACGGGAGAGACATATAAACCCTGAGTATTGCTTGTGTTAATAAACCACTTCTTTTTCGAACCAGATTAGTGTAGAAAAGAACCAGGTACGTGAATTATTTAACAAGCACATTTAGGGTTGAACTTTGCATTAGCAGTCTCATTGCCATGTCGTCCATCACTAAGGCCAATTCAAGTACTCTCAATCTCAATTGTACATGAGATTAGCTGTGAGGAGGAAGACATGTGTACTGTAGGGATCTCTCCGGCTTTAGAAAAAAAGCTTTAGCTGAGTATCAGATGATTAATTCAATATGATAAGTTACCAATCTCGGCAAACAATTCGTTCACTCCAGTATCGTTTTTTGCACTGGTTTCGATAAACACAAGGCCATTTTCATTAGCGTAAGCCTCAACTTCCGAAGTGGTTACTTCTCGGGTTACATCCATCTCCATTTTTGAGTCATCAACCGATACTATCAGATCGGTTTTATTGCCAACTAGGGCAATAACTATACTAGGATTTGCTTGCCTTTGAAGTTCTTTGACCCATGTTTTCGCGTTATCCAAAGAGGTCTAGAGGGTTAAGGGAAGCCCCAATATAAGTTGATAAGAACGTCTTTAACGTCACAAATTAGCAAACTACTCACAGCTTTGGTGACATCGTAAACTACGACTGCTGCTTGAGCATTACGATAATACATTGGCGCAAGTGAATGAAAACGTTCCTGTGCTGCCGTGTCCCATATTTCAAACTAGATCACTTTCTCTTCTTGTCGGTATTTTTGAGTCAGAAAAGCAGCTATGTCATAAGAGAAATCGTCTTTAGACCAAACAATAACAGGCCATGAACAGAAGGAGCCTCTTTACTCCCAATCGTAGGCTCTTTATTTTCTTGGAAGTCGTTGTTGACAAAACGAAGAACCAAACTTGATTTTCCAACCGCTGCTTCTCCTGTAATAATACATAGTAAAGTCATATAAAGGAGTTGAGTAAGAATAAGTATCAGGTTACCTAGAAGCACTAGTTTAACTTGAATTAGCTTAGAGTTCTTGTTGAGACTGGAGAAGAGGAGGCCATATTATCAAGACAATTGAGAGACAGGTCAGACAGACGGTTTCAAGCATATACATTGAGTGGGGATATATATATATATTATATGCATCAAGAACTTTCCAATGAAGATTCCACTGTACAAACCAGTAAGCAGCACCAACTCTCCAAGGCCATCACCAAGTAGTGCATCAAACACCGTTGTAATCCAATGCTGTTTCAGTGAATATACTTTTCCAACCAACGGCTCCATTAGGGGCGGCAAATAACTGATGTTTGGCAGTTTTGGAAGGATTTATTGGCTATGTTGGAATACAGAAGATGTCATACAAAACTAAGTAGATTTCAGCTAATCTTTTGTACAGAGCACACATTTGATTAATTGCATCAATATGTAGTCAACGAAGATCCCTGCCTGGGTTTTGTGTGCGACTGAAAATCCTTCCATGAATCTTTCGAATAGTCTTAGAGGAGGAGGGATTCCGTGCATACAACCAACCTGTATAAGCAGTACTTATAACGACCAAAGAGCTCTTTCATCCTCTAATCAAAATGGCTTTGAAACGAACCACGAGGCTTCTAATTCTGTTAGGTCTGACAGCTCTCCTGTTTCTGACTGAGCTTACTGTTGGTTACATAGCGGGTTCTATTGCCTTGATTGCTGACTCCTTCCATATGTTAAGCGACTTACTGAGTATCATAGTTGCACTTTACGCCATAAGGGTTCGTTTCCTTTGAGTTGGGCTAGTTGTCTCTACGTAGAGGTCTAAAAATTGCCATCACCTTTAGCTTACCAAGAGGAAAAACTACGAACCACACTACACTTACGGCTGGCAACGGGCAGAGGTGATTGGTGCCTTGATTAATGGAGTGTTTTTAATAGCGCTTTGCTTTTCTATCTTTATTGAGGCTATCCAGCGGTTCTTTGAGCCTCGAGGTAGGATGTTTGTTATTAATGAGTGAAGGAAAGACTAACTTAGCACCTCTTAAAGAGATCAAAAACCCAGTTTGGGTTCTTATTGTGGGCGGTCTAGGTTTGCTGGTGAACCTCACTGGCCTTTTCTTATTTCATGGTAAGTCCTTTCATATTTTGTGTAACCAAGAGCCAATATAACTGAACCCTGCACGTAGAGCATTCACACGTTGGCCACTCACACGGCGAGCCTCCTTCTCAGAACATCGAAAATGCCGATTCTGTTCTTGGTCATCGGTCAATCAATCAATCTGCACAAGGATTCACCGGATCACGAGATGCTCTAGGTATCGAAATAGTCACTGACATCTCCCCCCAAAAAGACGATTCACGTCAAAAAAGCACCCACAGATTGAACATGCATGGCGTCTTCCTACATGTTCTTGGTGATGCTCTCGGAAGCATTGCCGTCATCGTTAGCTCCTTGATTATCTGGTTGACCACATTTCCTGAGAGATATGTGTTTGACCCTATTATAAGGTAGGTTTCAATCAAACGACTCTCCCAGGCCGTTGAATACATTCTAATTAATCTCTCAGTCTGTTGATTACTGGGCTAATCCTATACTTCACCATACCCTTGGGTAAGCCTTGATCCAAGTACTTTTCAACCGATTTATCTGATGATTTTCCAGTCAGATCGACAGTCCATATACTACTACAGGGAGTACCTCGATCCATTCCGGTAGAAGAGCTCCGTAGGAAAATCCTGCAGGTAGTTATATCTCAGTAACCAACTCATTCCCCATCTCTAAATCAGGTTCACTAGATCTCCAATATTATTTCTCTTCATGAGCTTCACATCTGGCAACTCTCCGACAATAAAACCATAGCTTCAGTCCATATCCATGTTGCAAGCACATCGGATTATATGGAGGCTGCCACCGAGGTGAGGCGCTTGTTGCACTCATATGGGATTCATTCTGTCACCATTCAACCCGAATTTCCCCTGGAAGGGATAACCATCGAAAAGGTAAGTTAGTCCTTGTCAGGTGAAATGACCGGTTGCACCAGTTTAACAAGAATACTCCACCTTTAGGGAACAGACGAAGTAGTATGCTTCCTCCGATGCTCTTCTGAGTGTGATGAGCATGTGTGTTGCGAGACAACCACGACGAGATCACCAGTAGATTGACTGAAGAGACAACTGAGTCAACCAAGCATAATACCAATTAGAATAGTAGAGTTTTCTGGATTTCCATCACTAATATACAACTGGGATAATCCGCGAGATTTATGTATTCTTCCTTTCGATGAGAAAACCAATAAATTAGGAATATGTGAACGAGAACTTGGTTTACACAAATATTGGATGAAATACTGCATCAATGAATGAAGTGTATCCGGAAATGAGGGATTCCAAAGTTCCCATCAATCTTTTAAAGAAAACAAAAAACATGCCTATCCATTGTTTGAGATGAGGTTGACTATAGATAAAGTGTAAGTAAATTATAAATATAACAGAGCATATGTGATGTGGTGTGGTGGTATGGAATGGTATGTCATAGGGGCTTGCGTGGATAGATGGCATGGCAGTCCTGATTTACATAAATGACTGCCTGAATGGCTACACTGTACTAATTGTAGAAGTAGAGTTTTGCCGGTGTAGTTCCTCTACTTCCCTACGTAGAATCTCAAGATCATTCCTCATGGCAGTGCGAACGAAAGATTCGTTACTGATCAAATCAAAATCCTCTAGACTGTGATGACCAAGATCTTCCAAACTTTCATGTAAACTATACAATCCCTCAGTAGCTAGCTGGTGGCGAAGAAGAATATTTTGGGCGATCAACGACTCCAATCCCAAATCGTTTCCGAAAAATCGTCGAAGCTTAGCCAACTTTCTCTGACGGGTTGCCTTATTGCCTGAGAGGTCGTTGAACGATTTATGCTGTTTATCAGATTCTTCAAGGAGCTGAGGAGGATCTGGTACTGACCGAGGCTGCAAGCTTGTCGATGGCACTTCCTCCTCTTCAGTCGAAGGGGAATCACTATCACTTAGAAGCGCTAGCGCTTGAATGTATTCAACCAAATCTTCCACTGCTGCATCGTTCTCCACCAACAAAGAAAGCACCGACGTTCTTTTCTTGGAAGCGCTATCATCCCTCTTATCTGCAATTAGATCTTTAGGTGGGTGTTGGCCAAATACTCGTTCCAGTTTATTCGCTTTCTTCAAGCGTAGACGTTTGACTTCTGGAGCAAGAGGTTTCCCGTTTCTGTCGAGTAAGCTGTCTTTCCTTCCCACAGATGCTTTGTTTCGTAAATCATCTACCGAGGGGTAAGTTCCCAAAAGTTGATAGATTTTTACAAGCTTCTTACGTTTGACTTCTTTAGAGGTCCGCCGATACAATGGTGTTGATGCTGGCAGTGGATCACTGGCTACTGAATCTGGTAGTGAACAGGTATCAATCTCCACACTTGATCTACAATTGATTACCGGGTAAGTCAATGTCTTGAATGCAGTTTGTTCATCAATAGGTTCTCCAAGCAAACACTTGAGCTTCCTCGACCGCTTTGTGAGGACCCTACGCTCCTCCGAAGACAGATCATTGTAGGTTGAGATGGGAAGGGCCGACTCCGGTGGAACACTTTGGCAATTAGAGCATTCAGCTGGCAAGCACAAACCCTTGCGACTGATAAGATTCTGATATTCCAATTGAGTGTTTGACAACCTTTTACCGAAGAAACACTCCAATTTTTCAAGTTTCCCAAGCTTTTTCTTTTTACCGGGAACCTTGGACGATACATAGGATGGCAGGCTTGACACTGATGTGATACTATTTCTTCTTGAAGAATCCATGGCCTCGAATAGTTGTTGTTGCGTTAGTTCTTCCTCAGTTAGCCTCTGACCAAAGAATTTCGAGAGTTTCTTTTCCAGTCTCATTTTCCGGCGTTTCTGTGCTAAGGTCAACCTTCTACCATCACAGAAATAGTTGTGTCCAGTGAAGGAACAATCAGGAAAGTAATGTTTGATGATACGCTCTAATATGTCCTCTTTGAACCAGCCTTCGTCCTTTCTGTCACAGTTTGTTCGTAAGTCAGCAATGACACTCTCCATCAACTCAATATTCATTGTGAGGCCATCCAGTGGCTGATGTCCTATTGATTTTGAGAAACGGTCCAAATCTAAATTAATCAAATGATTAGCCTTTCTAGGTAGAGCGGGGGCGGCAATCTTCTGCAACAATCTGGGGCAGAATATTTACCTTCTTGGCATTTACTCAACATCTGATCATAGTGACTAGACTCTTCGAAGCACTGGAATGTATGATGCATTAACATCTCATAGACATACTCCTGAGCTTCATCGAAGACGGTAACATCTGGTATGTAGTCATCTGACGAAACGAAAGATTCCGGGATCTCCTCACGAATCTCATCACAAAGATTTACCTGCAGTGGGGAGTTCTTGGCGATGTATGTTTGATATATGTATTGTGCAACGTTCGGGACCAAGGACAACATGGTGTTACGAAACAGTTCTACCTCTATCCAGAATAACAGATTCTCAATCGCATACTCCTGCAAGCAGAATCGTTGGAAATAAGACAGCAACACGTTGTTGAATAGAATGGCCTGGAACCGTTCATCGAGCACATCCACGAAGCTATCTTTCCAGTCCTTCTTGACTGTTGAGGCATCATCCGGGGAACTCTTGCTCTGACCATACAAAATACCCAACTCCGTAGTGGAGTGAACTCGACTATGAGTACGAAGAGACCGTCGGATGTTAGGGAAAGACCACCGTTTCCTATCACTGATGCTCGATCTCTTTTCCACAGAGGGGACGCTTTGTACAGGAGCTATATTATGGAAATTGGGGTTAATCCCTTACTCAACTATGATCATCCCATGCCAAGCATTTACCTTCGTAAACGTTGACAACTCGAACAGAATCGTTCATATTAAGGACTTCCCCTACTATATCTGAAAACCTAAGCTCTACTTGATCTACAAATAGTGAGCCACATACAAGTGGCAACAGTTGATTTTCACCGGTTTCCAACTCTTCGTATTCCGAGAACTGGCTCAATAAATCCACCTTAGCATACTCGTCTTCCGAGTCAACACCAGATAGAGTGGGTTCAGCAGGTGAACAAGAATAGTTGAAGGCATACTCAGCCTCAATTTGTCTCGCTAGGTCCTCGATAGTGCTGGTCCGAGCAGTTGTGACTGGAAACTGTTGGTCATTTACTTGAATATAGATCCGAATAAAGGAATAGATGTGATTTGAAGTACGCCTGTGTCGAATATCTTGCAACTTTGAGCGTCGTATTTGACGTTCAATCTCAAAAGGACCATTTAACTGGGGCTCAGACTGAATGCATGATGTAGGACGTCTACTGTGTGAATGGTCGTTCGTTCGGCTAAGATCCAATGACGAACGGCCAGATTTTAGAGCTTTAGAAGAAGTGGAGAGTTTACGCATGCGAGTAAAGACCAAACTCAACAGTCAAAAGAAAATAAAGAACGACTCTTAATCCTCGCAAGAGGAGAAGGAGAAATAGTGAGTAACTTGAAAGAAAATTCCTTTGTTGGATAAAGGTACAATATAAAAGGATAAAGCTTAATTAAGTTGAGCTAAAAAGCTTAGTGGCATTCCCCCTCCAACTCTCCTAACCCCCACCTCTTAAGCATTACATCTTCTTGATCCGTGATTCGGATCCAAACCCAGATCCAAATTCAATATGATCCAATATAGAATGACTTGTTTGCCATCGATCAACCATTAGAGTGAATCGGGCAGCGAGCCGGGCTCCTCAGTAAATGTTTCCCAAATCAAGAAGCCAATAAAATGAATGATGCACAAAGGCAGTGAATTTCAGGACTTCCAATGGATTCAGTTCTATTTTGGATGTTTTGGGGGGAGGGTGAAAGGAGACCTGCTTATCCTTATTATTACGGAGTGAAAACCTATTCTTATTATGTGATGCATATTTACGTTGTCCCACATGTCGGTAGGTGATGCCCACAGCGCAGTTACACCGGATTCTCTTTGTGACTTGCTATACTCGCTGCCTCCTCTGCTCCTTTTACGCCCTCTGTCTCCTCTGCTTCCTCTGCCTCCTTTTCCTCCTTTGCCTCCTTCGCCTCCTTCGCTCCTCTCTGCTTCACTGCCTATTTCATGGTTGATTTTAACCACAAATTAGTTAACGATTATACTTCCATGTCTGGAAAAGTAACAAAGTTACGGCCGTTTTAGAATTGACAATACAGATCTCTAAACACTTGTAGCATGAAACACCCGGTTACTTCGCATCTTTGTTCCATTACTTCATTAGGTGTTTGTATAGTCCTTCCATATAGCCTATATAGTCAATGCCATGATTACTGTGTTGGATAGTCGATGATATAATTACTGTGTTAGACCTTTGTTTCACGTATGGAAAGAATCAACTTGATCCTACATCACATGATGCCGTCATTGCTAAACTAGGCTAACACAATATATAGAATTGATTCAATGCTCAGTGTTTGGTGCACCGTGCTCAGCGGCCAGCGTAAAGATGAACGATTGTTCGATTTATCCGACTCATTCCTTTATCTCTGCATATTTCTCATATTTCTGTATCTATAGTCGGTATTCAAAGACTTCGTTCTTTCGCGTTTACTTTGTTTTCTATTTTATCTATGATTGAGCAAATAGATTTTGAAAGAGCAGCAAACATACCACTACAGTCACCACAACCAGGCCTTAACTATCACGCTCCCCTTGTATATTCCATTCCGAAACTCAAGGAGCCTGAGGAATACTATGGCTGCATTCAATGTGGACATACTTTTTCATTTTTAAGAAAAAAGGTATCCAGAGTAGTTCTATAAAAACATTGGTTTTTACTTTGACTCAACGTTGCGTCTATTTACCTTTATATTTTCGGGATGCTGGGAAATTAGTATAACTGTTATCATTGCGGTAAGTGGGTATATGACAAACAATTTATTTTACTCAAGTATTTAACCTGGCGGTTGAGACAGGCAATGTATTTTGTCATTCATGCACCAAGAAAACTTTGCCTCTACCAAAATTTGGATATATACAGTAAGATAGAGCTTCATGAATAGCACTTTATGGAAAAGGTACACATTACTAATCTTGAAACTACAGACCTGTAAAAATCTGTGGATATTGCTCCCGGCTGGTTGAAAGTATGTATAGCCAACAAACCTATATCCCTAATCTTATATCCATCCCCATCATGTGAGCTAACATATGTTAATTCAAAGTCTCGTCAATGGACAAGTATGGTTTATCCCGTTTGTCGGTAAATACGTTGAACATGTACATACAGGCGTATGACCTTCCTGCTGAAAACAGCGCCTCGAAAGAGAATTTGGTGTCGATAATCTATGATCATCAACCCCTCTCTGAGCAACATGAGACTTATTTTCGTAATAACATCCCAATACCCTCCCCGCGGCCAGTGCCACGGAACGCACCACCGAGACAGCGTTCAGAGTTGTCGGAAAGAGATCTCTACAATCTGGAGTATATGCTCTCTCAGTTATACGGCTTTGATGAAATAAATTTAGGAGTAGATGAATATGCAATTCAAAAGCAGCCTCCAGATGAAAAGGCACCATCGGTGTTGTCTTTGATTCGAGATAAAATCGATGTATCCACATTGACTGTGCATACTTTGAAGGGGATCCTCAACGACAACTGTGTTGCGTACTCAGGGGTGAATGAAAAACAAGAGCTGGTGATTCGAACACAAAGATTAGTGGAGAACTTCAAGGCTGAGATGTGTAAGTAAACATCAGTACCCGTAGTCGTGTCTGTAGCTAGTATTTGTAGTAACAAACAACCATCCTTCATAGCGGAGTACACCCACTCCAGTTCGGATAATAGTCTTTGCCGAATCTGTTGTGACGCCACCATTAACTGTGTAATCTTGGAGTGTGGCCATATGGCTACTTGTATGACCTGTGGTAAGCGACTTCAACAATCGAAGAACGAGTGTCCTCTCTGTCGGGAGCCAATCACTCGTTTAGTCCACGTTTTCCGTAGTTGACCACCACGTTCATCCACAACATTCATTAATGTATCTCCTACGGCCAGACTGAGGAGTGATGGATGTAGGGGTCCCAGCACATGCAAATAAATATATCATTACTTCTATTTTATTGTTCAATCTTCAAATTATAGGAAATTCTCTAGAATACCATGATTATCCCTTTGTACTACTAAGATGAGGTATGTGGCTCCATTGTGAATATCTATACTTATTTCCTTTGGTTGAGGGCTGTGGGCTCAGGAACGATAGTCTCATAGTTGGTTACCACTTTTGTTATTACCGTCACTACTTCGACAGATTAGCATTGAGAATTCCAACACAGGTGAGCAATAATATAGTTTACTAGCATCTGTTTATATTCATCTCTCAAGAAAACCAATCCAACATGAACGAAACTGAAAGCAGACAAGACGAAAGTGTTGCCGATAGAATAGTGGAAGAGAATTTTAACAACCAAAAGATTGCCGATTTCGAAGAAAATGGTCTTCCTGAGAAATTACTCAACGATAAATTGAAACGGTTAAGTGTAGTCTTAACAGAGCCAGTGTCAGGAATCACCGCCCATACAGCGGTAGGTAATTCTATTCAGCCTACTAAAGCTAAAGAAGCGGTTGTTGCCGCAGTCACAGTCGCCTCTAAGCCTGGGCGTACTCATCAGCAAGTGCCCTTTAAGTCACAGTTTCTAACGTTATCTACTTTACGGAGAGAAAAGTCGCCAGGTATTTCACCAGAGCACTCACCCAAAGACAACCCTTTTTCAATATTCAAGAAGGCCACTCAGCCGATAAGTACGTCCCCTAATAAACCGAACAATATGCCAAAAGAAGACCAAGCTTCATCAAACTCCAGTAGTACACTCTCAGTGTCAAATGAAAATCTAGGAAATAATTCTTCTCGCGCAAAAGAAAGTCCAGAATCGAATTCCACCCCGCAAGGTCAAGGTTCTCCCATGACTCGTACACAGCAGAAACTTCTACTTCAAAGGCAACATTTTCTCGCAGGTGATGCGAACTATCTTCATCATCCTAAAAATCAGCTCCGCTTAAGCAAGGAAACAGAAAGGATTCAAAGAGAATTCCTGGGGATTCAACAATTTGAGAACCCACTCACCGACTCACTAAGAAGGGTGATGGAGCGTAAACGTGTTGAAGTTGTACAAGTCTCCCCAAGTAAAGCAACCAATATCTCTTATTTCTATTGATATATCTATATTGCCAGACATTTTATAAATCAATATCATACTCATTTCTGAGAAGAGTGGTTCAATGATTCTATCATTAGTAAATGTAAAGGGTTCAAAACACATGACATGGATATAGAGAAGAGTAGATGCACTGGGTACAGGGCACATGTAGTAGATTGTAGAAGAGTAAACTCTTTGGTTAATGTACGCTAGAAATTTATAACATTGGCGTATCATCAGCTACCACTACTACTACCACCATTGCCACCATTGCCACCATTACTCTACAACCATTACCATTGTTTGCTAGTGAGAGGAAGATGGTGAGTCACATGAGGCCGGAATTGTTTCGAAACCGAAACGAGCTGAAACATCAGGTTCTCAATGAAAAGAATACATTTGTTAGACAATTTAGGGTTGTTTGTTACGATTTACCAAAGAGAGTATGATTGGCTAGTACGAAATCAAAGATAGGCAATGATGTGCCTGATGTATCTATGCGTTGATTGGTGTCCTAGTATCTGTACGATTTATTAAACAGATCTTGGAAGTTATTAACTTCTCTGACAGACGCTTTGGTATTGTCACTCCAATTTAGGACGCCGAGGTGCATGAAACAATTTTTTTCCTAGCCAGTATTCGTTACTGATTTGTTGTTACAAGGCAATTCTAACCAAACAGTAGGCCGATTATTAAATTATTAAGCGAATTTTTCCGAATAAGAACACTGCCATCACCATACCAAGCTAACTTGATCTTGAATACTTGATAATCGGAATGTTTTGCGAATCATACCCACCAATCAAGCGTTAGGGTTAGGGTTAGAGCTAGTGTCAAAGTATCTTGAGCCGCGAGTTAGGCACCAAAGTACGCAAAGCTAGAACGTTACTAGGCCAATCACGCTACCAATTTATTCGTTTTAACCTCCTTTTTAGGCTGTTTCTGGTTTCACATGATTCTCATTGGGGATGAGGTGGATATCGGATGTCTAGTGATTTTACTTCAACAATTCAGGGACAGATGGGCTCACCGTCCCCTCACTGATTTCATGACCTCTGGGACAGATTGGCAGGGGCAAGTGAGTGAAAAGGAAATCCATCTACAAATCGAATATTCTCTGTTTTCTTCTTTTGGCCTCAATGTAGAATTTTTCAATGGCTTGCTTCCCTCGACTTGTGTCCATTGTGCGGTTGTCTTGACTAGGTAGAGGCATGGTTTTATTTACATTTTCTTCTCACTCCCAAGTACACGAGTAGTCTAGAGAATATACATTTGTGTGAAAGAAAGCGGGCCTTTTGTTATATATAAATAGAATGAAGCTCTATTCTGGTTGGGAATGTGAGCAATACTATGTGTGGTTATCTTCTATCTCCAAGTAGTGTTCTAGTGATGAATGGCTATCTGCTTGTGCTCGTGAAATAATGCACGGTGCAATCCAAAGGAAACTTGGAATTAGCTTGCCGAATCACTGCCACAATGCCATCCATGGTAGCGCTGAACACTCCCTGAACTGGTACGTCGCCATATGGCGAGATAAGAGTGAACGCAATGGGAAGAAATATGTTCTGTGACTTGATGCTTGTCAGTTGCTCCTCCACCCTCTCAAGATCATCTGGATGGATATAACTGAGAAACGAATTCCCTAGGATCTCTTTCTGACTGATGCCGAACATGTATCCCACCAACTCACTGCAATACTGAATATAACAATAGTATGAGAATCGATTCAGGACTAGACCGACGCGTGGTTCAGCCGTAGAATTGTTCAAACGCTCGGAAACCGGTGCGGAGGGATGAACAAATTCCAGAGGCGGATTACCTTGTGTTCTCTGGGCACTCTACAAAAGACTGTCAATTACATCGCTTGAAAGCAGGAATCATTGTCACGAAATGGATTTACTTGTGATCCGGAAGTGGTTGGTATCGTGGAGATATACTGGGAATCTGGCAGAGAGAGAACAGTTAGCACGCCTTGAGACGGTCTAAACACGGACCAAGTTACCTATTCTACTACCTCTAAACCGATTGGGCCCTCCTATCAGCCTGTTCGTGTGAAAGATGATGTTGTGGCAAAAACTCCAAACTATCTCCAATTCTACCCAGCCAAACTTCCCTCTCACGCGTACATGGATGATGGCACCCAGCCGCTGGTTGCGCACACAGTCGTCAAACACACTCAGCACGCATGTCAAGTCATCTGGATGATAATATTCAAAGGCCGAATTCCCTACCATCTCCTCGGGTTCAAATCCCAACGCGTCTCCCACACTTTCTGACAAATAAATGATCTGATTGTTTCGAGTTGCTTCGTATATGCCGAAGAAGCTAATCCCTGGTGGGTAGCGTGGATTGCTCATATGCAACTATGCACCTGAACCTGAACGCTTGCAAGCTAAAGAAGACAAGAAACAAAAGAGGAATACGCAGAGAATGAATGATCCAAAAACTTCTAAATCAAGGGATGACAGATTCTCGAAATCCTCGAGGCCCACCATTTTATAGTAGCTGAGTTGGGTGAAATGTGACCGTGTGAAACCCATGAAAACGGAAACACAAAGAAACAGGAAAAAGGGTTGATCCCCTCTATCCACTTGCCCATCTTCGCTATCTAGGCTTATGCTTATCTGGAGAAGCGGAGTTCCATAGAAAGTTGCTTCTCCGGGATAGAGTCGGTGTGCATTCATTGATTTAGAAAGGCTATTCTCTTCTTGGAGCGCTCACACACACCAATCAACTCCATGTTTTCATGACAACAATGCTTATGCTGCATTATCAAATGCACTTATTAACGTTCGGTTATGCAAATGGGTGATCCCCACTGATCCCATCTGATCCCATCTGAGGAGCTCTCTCCATTGGGTTGGCGTTGGAATTACTGGCTGGAGATTAATAACATTTATTATTATTAACAACATTTACTAGTTATTAATCAATAGCTTGTTTGGTAATGTTAATCATGGCTGCTGTCCTTGTTGCTGCCCTTGTTGCTGCCCTTGTTGCTATTGTTATGAGTGAAACACAGAATGTTGCTTCGTCCCTCAATCCGAGCCAATCATTTCTCGACTACTTAGAATCTGGTGTTCATTGGGAAATCTTTTTGCTTCGAACCATCAACCACCAATTTTCTCGGCTACTCTGAACCTAATCAATGGTCTTGACAAGCAGTTAAATGCTACCTATCCAAGTTAGACAAAGTAATCGTTTTCTAAGCCATAAGTCTAGTTTACTTTCTACCTTCTTCCAAAACCACCCATTTCCCCTCAAAAAACCGCGCCAACTCTTCAAATACAATGCTTTCACTCTTATCCGGAGGTTTGCTTGGAAAAGTGCCTACGATCCACCGGAAGGTATGAGGTGCAAAGGGTTCAGAAGATCCATTCAATCCAAGTCTGACTTGGAACCCAACGAACGTACCCTCAGAGTAGCTCTAGAAAAAAACCAACTCGAGCTTGCGATCCAAATTTACCAGAAGTTGCGGAGGACACCAACATTTGTTCTTACCGAGTCCGTCCACACTGTTTTACTGCAACTATTGAAAGCATGCAGTCACAAGCTTCATCGACATGTAACGTTGGATTTATACCGACTTCTCCGAAATCATAAGCAGCCTATTCCCACTGATGTTTATAATGCGGTTTTATCGGCCTTGAATTCTAAGGGCGATGGTACCCTGGCGTTACAGATATATCAAGAAATGTTATCGCATAACATTGTACCCAACATAAATTCTCTCAATCTACTGCTCCAAAAGTCGGAGTTGGACTCGGCTGTATCCTATGCTTTAGAAGAATTCTCAAGAGTGGGTGTATGCTATAATGCAACCACGTATTCGGAGTTGATTTCCAAGTACCTCGGTGTGGATTATGACAGAGCGATAGATTGGTACAAGAAGATGGAGGAGAGCGGATATCACATGGAGGATCATTTATACCATCGGATCATTCAATCAAGCATCCAACTTGGAAATCTAGATTTGGCACATTCTGCGTTTGAAAGCCTCATAAAGCATCAGCGACCTACCTTACCTACACTCAGCTTGATGATCCTGGAGCATTGTAGATTCAACAGGATGGCTGAGGCCTCCCATTATTTTCATATCATGAGGAAGCATGAGATCCAATCGACCCCGCAAATCTATCAGGCGATGATAGATGGCTTCCTAAGACAAGCGGATCTGGAGTCAGCAATTGGTGTGTACTCCCATATGTGCTCTTACAAGCCCAAGTCCAAGATTGCCCCGGATACCTACACTCGTATGATTGCCGCCTGCACGAAGAACCAGGATATGCAAACTGCTAAATGGCTGTTTGATGAGATGAACAGACGTGGGGTTAACATCAATGAATACACGTACTCGGTCATGATTGCAGGCTACGGGCAAGCACGGAATGGCCCTGGAGTCAATAGAATGTACGAAGCTATTCGATTGAACTCCAACATCGAGCCAGATATAGGATTGTATAACACATTACTAAACGCCTACAATTGGGTCGGTGACATTGGTAAAGTCCTTCAATTATATGATTCGATGAAGGCTGGTTGCTTGACCCCCAACAACGCGACCATCTCCATCCTGCTTGATGCATGTGGAAGATACGATGCACTCTATCGAGCCCAAGTAATATGGAATCGACTTCAACGCCAGAATTTCCCCTTGAATTGTAACAACTACACTTCCTACATAGAAGCACTTGGTAGAAATGGGCAATCTCAGAAAGCGGTGGAGTTAATCAAGGACATGGAAATAGCAGGAATTCGACCTGACCTCAAACTGTTCTCCACTCTATTGAGCTTCTTAAAACGAGATGGACATAACCATGAGATTCAAATTCTCGTCCGATTACTGCATGAAAAGTATCCCAACCTATACAACTTGTTGGAACCCAAGATATTTAGAAATTAATCATGTCATTCAATGTACAAACTTTCATTCATTAGTGTCTCCTTAATAGTCTCTCCTTTGTTCCCAATAAATCCATTGAAATTGTTGGAGAAATTTGGATTTATGGTTTAATCCCCATCATTCAAGCCACATCAGGAGAATCCAAGTGTTCTGGAATCCTGGATATTATTAGATGCAACTTGGAGAACTAGAAGAATTTGAAGTTTTCACCTGTAGATTTATTGAGTGTAAGGTTAGTATCTCTACTTCTGTCACAAAGCAAACAGCAATATATATTGCATTTGTTAATGAAGGAAACTATTGGAAGTCATTTGGAGAATAGCAAAGTTTAAGAAATAAATGGAAGGAAGTTCAAATATCTAATTGCTTCTTACTTGGTAGCAATTACTGTAAATTCACCCAATAAGTTCTACCACTCAAGCCTGGAGTATAATGCAGAGTATCTATAAGGCTGAAAGCATATGCAATATGTTGTTTCTTAAGCAATGTTTCCATTTCTTGAAAAATAAACCCATTGACTTGGTGGCATATTAACTTAGTAAAAGCAGCAATATTCAGACTATAGACCATTGGTGCCTTAATTAGTGACTACAACATATTTATGACATTGTTGATCTGGTCATTAGTAGAGTATAAGAGTCTTGTAGTGTTGTTGGAGTCCAGAATCAACAACTAAACTTTGGAGTATGTGCAATATTAACAAATAAACAAATAAGATATAAGTATAATGACCAAAATGCTGATGAATGTGCATTTATTGAAGCTCACAACAATGATTCTAAGCTCTCCAAAAGTAGGAGGAAGCCCAGTAAAAGCACTTGCCAATACTGTAAAGTAAAACACCACTGGAAGAGAGATTGTGGGAAAAGATTTTCTGACAAAACTGTTCTGTGATTCTGTGAGCTATTGTAAGTGATTTGGAGAATTAAAAGAATATATAATTTTTGTTGAAATTCACATAAATTAGCACCTAATTATTCATACTTAATCTCACCCTTATTATACTTACCAATTTCCTCTTACTCAGAGTTCACACTCAGGTTTTACTTAGAATATTTCTCACCAACTTAGAAGTACCCAGAATACTTGACTTTCTCAAACATATGTGAATAACCCCTAACTTTGCACACATGTTTCTGGGACTTTTCTTAGCACATCTTGCATATTGTTTTGTTTATTTCCTGACACAAGTATTATAGTTAACTTTTTATTCAATAAATCTATAAGTGAAAACCACATATTCTACCAATTCTCTCAATCACTTCCAATAGCTCCCAGAATCCAACTAGGGGTTATGAGCCCCACTCAGCGCTAAAACTAGAAATTTTGCTTGAGGGGGAATGTGGAAAGTCTGGTGACTTGTGGTACCAGCACTATTTCCTAAAGAGGAAAATATGGGGTATGGTGACTGCATCTGAATACAAAGTCTAAGACCAATCAGTTGCTTGCATAGCTGACATGCCAAAGTGCCATACACAGACAAACTAGGTGAAGGTTCCCTGGTTATATAGCCATAGCATATAAGGACTGGCAGCTCAATGGTTAGAGCATCTTGCTAGAGTTAAGGAGGTACCAGGTTTAATTCTTGGTCAGACCAGTATTTCTCCCCAAAATAACTTCAACAATTATTACCTTCTAAATAAACAATAATATTTAATCATTCATGTTCTCAGTCACTGGTTGCTCTGAGTATTGATATCCTTAATATAGGCTTTCTGCTAGTCAAGAAATAGCTTGTTATGTAAATCTGGAATTATCATTGGACATTATTCAATGCATTTGAGTGTGCATAAGCAGGGTTGCATTGCTCTGATTGTTTCTGATCCCCTTGCATCAATCCCTTCTGATCCTTTGTGCATATGCCTTAATGTAGGTTTCGGATTGTATGCAATCAAATACTCCCTATAGACTATGTGATTGTGCTCAAGATTTTCCCAAACTTTATCAGTATTCCTTATTAGAAATTGTGGTCAGAATACCAGCAGAAAATTGGCAGATTTTTTTCTGGATCCATCATCATTGCAAAAACATTGTCATAAAATTGGCAACCTACATATTTCTCACTAGGAAAAATCCAGCTGCAGATGACTACTTTGGAGAAACTTATTTAATTTTGTTATGTGATTGGTCAGTTACCACTGTGGTGATCCACCACCATAAACTAAAAAATTTTCTATATGTGCCAAGCAACTTTTTTTTCTCATCAATTTTTAGTCACTCTTCTATGTTCACCTTCCCCAGAGCAAAAAGTGTGTTGTCACATATGTTGCAATGTGCAACTATCTCAAAAAGTATCCACCGTTCTATCAATAAACAAGTGGTTATATCTTTCATCCATTGAGTTGGTGGATATCCAATGGCACTAGGCCACTTTCCATTCATCTTCTTGATAAACTCTATGTCCAGTGCTTCCTCCATCATGAGTCCAGTCATCTTTTGGAGAAAAGTAGCACAAATGTCTTTAACTAGCATTCCAGAATTTTCCTGGAAATATGTGGTGATTGCATCCAAGTACTTATTACTCTTGGAAAACTGAACTGGTCATCAGAATCTGAATCTGGGAGCTGCTTCTTTTACTTGTGTTTTGTTATCTCTATCACAATGCTTTCCATTGTTTGGCTTTGTGAAGAGGAGCTTCCAGGTGAAGCTGTTATGAACAAACCAAGGCAGGAGAAGAGACCAGGCAGGACAAGACAAGGACAAGAACTGGAATCTGGTAGGAATGTTTATTGATAACCTGTGTTTATCAGACTGAGGAATACATAAGGGGGGATAGTACTATATATACTTTTCTGAGGCTAAGTGCCAAGACAATGATTAATAAGCAATGAGGTAATACTAAACTAAATGGAGAAACTATATCCACAATGACTACTCCATGTAACCATGTGATCTTTGTGTAATGTTGGGATTTCCAAATAAGAGCCTGGAGACTAGGTTGTGAAGCAGGGATTCCAAATAAGGAATCTTGTGTAACGTTATTACCATATATGGTTATTACTTGGACTTGGCAAGAATAGAGATCTTAGGGCTGGGATAACCAATGGCTAAAAGATATGGGGTGATAACTGATGCATGGGGTTATACTAAGAATGGGTGTTTCAATAGAAACCAGGTAGTGAGAGGCTACAGAACTGTGTATATAGCAAAGTGACTGGATTCAAAGGACACAATGCAATGGCATGTTGTAGATTTTGCAAAATGAAGGGAGCATATTCATCAAGTCACTCTGATTATTATTCCCCCAACATAATAACAAACTGTTGAAAGTGAAAATAGTGATATTGGAAGTGACTTTGGATATTAAGAAGAAGTTGTTGTACTTTCACTTGATGTTTTATTGTAATAAAGAAAGGTATTTATACCTTTTGTTAGAA
>JNET01032845.1:0-18163 GCA_000697455.1 Basidiobolus heterosporus B8920 | reverse complement strand
CCGTCATCCGTTTTCATTTCCTTAGTGAGGACACATTCCAACGTCAATTCCGGTAGAGTTCGACTGATACGTTTGTTGAGACAATCAAAGCACACCGTCCGATGACATTTGAAACAATCATTCTAATGAAGTATATACATGGATTAGCCAAAACCAATGAGACTTTATCATTATGATTGATTGGGGTTAGGGTTGGGTTAGGGTTAAGGTTAATGTTGGTTACTTACACGCCATCTGAAAATACTAAAATCCTCCAAGCAAAGATCGCATTTCTTTCTCAACGCTGCATTCATCATAGGAATCGGAGCTGAGCCACTATAGAATGAGGCGCGTAAACTCGATGTGGTCGATTCAATCATGGTTATGGCCCGAGTCTATAAATACAAGGTGAGAATAGGTGCATGAAATCACATGTATATTATCCTGTACTTGCCCTTTGAGAGCGGATAGATTCTATTATGCTTCCCCGTCTTCCAGGGGTTGTTTTGCTTCTAATAGAATCAGCAAGAAAGCTTGGCCGACGTTCTTCCGAAAACTGGGATGCCGTTAATTCGAGGACCCGTTTTGGCTTTGGCATCGATATAGGTTGTGAGTCGTCAGTATTTCCGAATTTTATGCTGTAGCATGGGTCACATATCCTCTCTACCCTAGGCTCCTCTCCGTATTTTCCTTTGATAATGAATCTCTGTTGAAATATGATTTCATCAACGGACTAATTCATTATATATGCTATTATATTAGAAGCATACCTTGGAGGAGCATGAGTGACAAACCACTTCTCCACAAAGCCTTTGGTAAACATGATTAATTAGCAATGAAGTTGAATTTCCACTGGGAATAGAACCTACCGGCAGTGATGTTTACGACGTGTGACTGCATTGAATGGCTCTTTACAGCAAGCACAATCGGACGCTTCGCTATCTGGAACCTGATCGAGAGTTCAGTTTAACAAATCACCAAAGTGAGAGATTTGAGTACTAATGATTCGACTTACCCAGACTGGAGAATAGTACTCGGTGATTACGGGCTGAGTTAGTTGTTGTTGTTGGTTCCTGAGGGTGTCGTCCAAGATATTTCTAAACTCATCGCTGATATTTGATGGATTGACTCCTTCATGAGGAGCAATTGAGCCTTGTAGATTCTGAATAGCTGTACAGATTAGACCAATCCATTCATCTTTTTCCTGGGCTTTGTCTATCAAACAAGGTGCTCAATGAGGTGTAGATAGTGATTCCTAAGTATTAGGTTACCTACCAACATAAATTACAAAGGATTTTTCTCGCGAGCTGATCTTGAACCGGTTTTCAGGTTCCCCTGACGAAATGTTACATATGTTTAGTCTACTTTCCTTATTCGAAGATCAAACGAGGGGAAAAAACCTTCTTCATCTGGGATGTCAGATACGTGTAGTTCTCTCAGGGATAATTTGCGCTTGAAAGAATACGTTTCTCCAACCAAATTGGGACTAGCGTAAATGAGAACATCGGAGAACAGGAAGAACTTGCGAATTTGGTGGTTTTTACGGCATATCTAGGAGGGGTAAAGGATATAAATCGTTGCACTAAATCTGCGCCAGAAAATGGTATATACGAACTTTTTTAGCCGTGCCCTGATGAATAAAAGTCCTCCCGGGGACGAACAAATTCTGAGAGCGATGTTATTCAATAGTTCTGATATGCAATTCTGTATTCGAACTACGTACCTCCGAGAAATTTGTTAGAGATCTCTGAATGTTCACCATCATGATCGACTTTTCTCCAGCCCTGATCATTTCGTTCACATATTTGGCCACTATCCCGAATTTATCTTTAGTACTCGACACCCGCAATAGAATTCTATAGCAAATAGATTACCATCTTCCACATATCGTAATGCCTTATTAAGTGAAAGGTAGTCTGGATGCTCTTCCCCGATACTTTTACCAAGTTGCTTCAGTAGCATCTCATATCTAAAATTTCAATGGCTTAGAAGGTGCATTACGCAAGAGTGCTGGGTTGACACTACCTAGGGATCCGTTGGACCGGAAGTATGAGATGACTCTCAAACCGCAGTGAACCACACTCCGGACGCTCATTAGCCGTCTAAAGAAGAGAATGAACTATCAGTATATAGATCGCTAGGAGTAGTGAATGGCTTCATGGCCTTACCTTGATAAATTTGGCAAATGCCGAGTTTTGATTTGAATGAGTAGACACCGTGGAGATAGCGTTATTAAAGTTACGAGCGTACATAGAATACATTTTCAAGAAGGGAGCCTTAACAGAAGAAGTTAATTTTGTTGTGATATAGGAACAAATGCTGTCTATTTCATTTACAATGTCTAAAAAGATCTTGGCAATTTTCTTGGGTGCAGTTTCTTCATCAAGATCCTTTAGCTCTTCTTCAAGTTGTCGCAGGAGCTCCTTGTTCAGATTGACAATGTCCAAGATATTCGAGAAGATGCGAGTGATCGAGTTTCGAGGAAGAATCTCGTCATCAGTGGCCAACGATTCCAGCAAGGGACACAGAAAGACCTTCAAAGAATAGACGTTTACTAACTCATTCTAGTCGAATGAAATGCAAATACGGTTGAACACTTACTTTTTGGACCATCAGCAGTCCATTGACATAAGATCTTTCGCTATTGAGTATCTCCTGTGCTATTTGATTGGTTTTTTCTTGCTCTGGAGATTTCGGTGAATTGTATGAAGACTCTGTTGAATCTTTCTCTGACATAGGCTTATAAGAGCCATCAGAATGAACTCTACTAGGCGGGATAATTGTCTCTACTGATTCAAAAGAGGCTAGGTCATCATTGATACTAAAGTCGTCGGTATCTTCATTTTCTGATACGAAGCTTGATGAATAACGTGGCTCAAACGACTCTCGAGTTTGGAAGTAGCTACGTCGCTGGCTAAAGTAGTCTTCGCTATCAATATCGCTATGTCTGCTCGAAAGATAAGATGTTCTTCTGTTGAATGGTGTTTGTGCTTGCGCATCGCTGTCGGCCGGAGAGTTGGCGAGATACCTTCTATTTGAACGTACATCCTCATAATCAATAGAGGCAAATGTGGGTGGGGTATGATAACCGGATGGGTAAGGCGGGGATTCCGCGATAGAATATAAACTGTTGATCGACTCTACAGTAACTGTACTATTACGGTTTGAGCTCGTGTGGAAAGTGGAGGCGAAGGAAGAGGACAAAGATGGTGTAGCATCGGTTCCGTTCTCACCATACTCGTAACTTTCGTCAAAATCCATATTGTCGGATAATCTATGCTTCATATTATTTACATACAAAGGCATACTATGTCCGTTTGGTCTATTGAGGGGAATACTGTAGGAATTTACCTCTTCCGGTTCAGAAGTGAACGTGGTTACAGGCTCTAGGGATAGACTATCCCTGGAGCAATTGTTTTTGAAAAAGGAAAGCCTCATAACAGCAGAGGCTAACCCTTTATCTGTGTTGGTGCGGGATTGAACCACACTTTCATGGGTGAGGGATTCGATAAGAGGTGGAGGTTTCGCAAATATCCAGGATTTTTTTGTTAATCGAAGGTTAATGGGCGCTTCAGGGTTGGGATGAATTTCTATGTGACTGCGAGATGACATGGTAGCAAATAAGAGGAGTCGAGATAATTAAAGATGGAAAAGAGCTATTCGTCTGCCACTATTTGTGGAAATATGTTCGACTAACGATTTGTTGTTTTTCAACTATCTTCTGGTGTGTATGCACTCTTTGGAAACTACAAGTCTTGCATAGTCTCGAAACGACAAACTTGAGTGAAATATCCACAAACTTAGAGATGGGATTGATGAGATGGCTGGTAGACAAAGATGAGAGTCAAGAAATATTTAGCGCAGATTACCTCCTTCCCACGAGAAATAAACAGTTGATAGGAAACAAAAAGAAGGACAGTCGAGTTAGGGAGTAGGCCTAGAAAGTGGTACAATGGTGTTTATATGTCACCAAGTCACTGCTTTTAGTCTCAGTCATACGATATATATTAATGAATTTTAGAATGCATATTAAAAGGTTGGTCGTCAACTAATTTATGCAGGGACTCTATTATTGTTGTATCAAGTAAGGTCTAATAAGAAATTAAGGCAGAGAATGCAAACCGACCAAAAGCTTGTATCGGGTGTCTTAAACCTTAGGCCATTGAGTGGATCATGGAAATGATGGCAAAGCTGGAAATCGGACAATAAAAATCGGCTTGTGCCATGCTCATGAATTGAAGCTCCACTTCACCAAGTAGTGAAGAATCTGGAAGAATCTGGAACAGGTGAGACATCCATCTAGTATTGCCAAACGCAACATACGTCAATTAGGAAAATTAATATGTCTTGGGTCCAAGAAAACTCTAAGGTGGGTAAAGTGGGTGAATCTCTAGTGAATCTCTGGTGGAATCCTCGAGGTTCCGCGATCGGTGTTTGAAAGTCGGCTGGATTACATGACTGGTTACACAGCTTGGACTGCATGTTCCGAGGCACTATCAAGGCAGGTTTTGGGAAGATTAGGATGAAGCAACGTCATTTCTAACGCTATGAACGAACATAGTGTCATTATGCCTCGACAAATGGACTGGCTTTCCCAGATAGTGAGGAATGGTCGTTACAGAGTAGCTGCATGTGTGGACATTTAAGATGGTTTTTAGGTGATACCAGGTGAATTTAATCTAAATTCAGACACACATATGCATGTTATAGATATACCAAATTGATAGTATGGGGTTGTACATTACAGTTGTTCTTGTTTGAAACCGATGGTTCGTGGCGTCAATCGTAGAAGATATGAGTGTGTGCTTGTAGGATTATACGTTGTTACAAAGGATGGGGTGTCATATTTATACATGCTAGATGGGGTAGTTCAGATTTACAATGTAATAAAGAATGAAAGGAATGAATGGGTTATTCATATTAATAAAGTATTACAAAAATACTGCTGGTGAATATATAGAATTATGCTTTGGTTTGCGGGGAAGTGAGCACTCCAAAATATCCTTGCGCTCTTTCGATGCTCTCTATTTCGGGTGATTTCAACGCAATGATACTCCACCCACCTCCTTGTTCATTGACTTGGACTTGTGATGGTGGGATACCTGATGTTTCATGTTCAATCGTTCGTAACATTAGTAAGTCAGAGCTCATTGTGACTTGTTATTCAATACTGACCTCTGGAACAGGGATCACAAATTTTGGTTATTTCATCAAAGTAATCCTCAAACATTCCCGAGCTCATCTTTACAAAATCTTCTTCATTTTTCTGCTCGTTGTTGAGCGCTTTAAGGTTACATGTTGATGGGGATGTGCCTCGTGTTGTTTGCTTGCTTAGGCAATCAAAACAAACCGTACGCTTACACTTCCCACAGTCGTTCTATAAAATTCATGAGATAAGTTTCATGCGATAGACCCAATACAAGGAATTTTTGATACGTACTCTCCATCTGAATATGGAAAATTCCTCCAAGCAAAGGTCACATTTTTTCTTCAGCATGAACGACAGATTCAGTATTGGTGTTGAACCACCATAGAACGAGGCTCTTAGACCAGACTCAAGCATAGTCATGGCTCTCGTCTAGCGGGTTGAAGTATAAGCAGAACATTAAGAAGATAAACAACAAATAAGAACGAACTACTGACCCTTTGAGATCGAATGGAATCAATGATGCTTCCTCTTCTATGTGTTCCTTTCGACCTAGTAGAATCCGTAACGAAACTGTGTCGACGGTTTTCCGGATCTTTGCTGTCGTTAGCCAACTCCAAAATGCGCTTATTTTTAGCGACAGAAGGGCTGGAGAAATTGCAGTGGTCATTGAAGAAGTTTGTTTTCCAAACTTAAGGTTGTAACATGGATCACAAATTCTCTCAACCCTGGAATCCTCTCCATATTTTCCAGGAATCATGAATCGCTAAAAAACAAATTAAAAACTTGACAATAAAGCATCTAATAAGACGGGCGCCTACTTTAGAAGAACAACCATGACAAACCACTTTGCCGCATACTCTGAATACGATTATTAGGAGATATTTGAAGGATTTGAGATTGTCAAGATGCTCACCTGCAATGGTGTTTTCGACGAGTAACTGGGTTAAACAGTTCTTTACAGCAGGCGCAACTGGATGCCTCATTATCTGGGACCTATAACGTAGAAGAATCTTAAGTGTTTTGCACAGTGACCATATGGCCCATTCATTCGTTTAGTACCCAAACTGGAGAGTAATAGTCTTTGATTACAGCTGGCTCGATTATTTCAGATCGTTGTCGGGAAATAGTATCTCTTAGATGCTCCTTAAATTCTTCGGTCATATTGGAGGGGTTAACTCCTTGGTCAGGAATAATCGAGCCCTGCAGGTTCTGGATGGCAGTTTGCACCAAATGAATCCATTCGTGTTTTTGTTCCAATGTTTCTAGTTAAACCGAGATCGGTTATCCTGTTTGCTTATGCGATGGCATAGCACTGAGAGGACTTACCAACATACAAAACAAAGGATTTCTCTCGGCTACTGATTTTGAAACGGTTAGGTGGTTCACCTGTTGTCGCCATATGAAAAATTTGTAAGAGTAGTGAAAGGCTGCAGTTAAATATCCATAACTTGCCTTCTTCATCCGAAATGTCTGAGATATGGAGTTCACGAAGCGACAATTTACGTTTAAATGAGTAGGAATCACCCACTAAACTTGTGCTAGCGTATATCAAAATATCGGAAAACAAGAAGACTTTTCGGACTTGGTGATTTTTACGACAAATCTATCATTTGAAGAAACCCAGTTAACGAGGTGTTGAAAAATGACACACTCTGAGCCTCATGCCTTTTTTGCAGAACCTTGGTGGATGAATGTTCTACCTGGGACAAAGAGATTCTAGTATACCAAGAGATTTAGTGGAATTTGGAGTAGTTTGCTTCGAATTAGCATGAATAACCTCTGGGAATCCAGTTAGGGATTTTTGAATATGGACCATTATAATGGATTTTTCTCCAGCTCGGATCATCTCATTAACATACTTGGCCACTAGAAGCAACGAAACGAATCAGCATTACACTTCAATACAAGATTAGTTGCATCGAATTACCGTCCTCGACATAAAGTAATGCTTTAGATAAAGATTCGTGGTCTGGATGCCTTTCACCAACGCTCTTGATTAACTGTTTCAGCAGCATTTCATATCTAAGTAACACACATTAACGATTGGAATTAGTTTGGTATGGTAAATGCTGGAAAGTCTTACAACTTACCTAGGAATGCGTTGTACAGGTAGGATTAGATGGCTCTCAAAGCGAAGGGAACCGCATTCTGGATGCTTGTTGGCTTTCTGTGAGGTTCAGTGTATATTAGAGGATACACAGATTGACAAATAACAATGCAAGGAATACTTGCAGCGATAAATCTGGCAAACGAAGAGTTCTGATTGGAGTGAGTAGATACAGTTGAGATTGCGTTGCTAAAGTTACGAGCGTACATCGAGTACATCTTCAGAAAAGGTGACTTTGATGGAAATGATTAGAACGTGTGTACTTATTGATAGAGTAGTGAAACCAGATCCTCACAATATCCAGGAAAATCTTCGCGATCTCTGCAGTAACCATACTGGGACTCGCATTAGCAACTTGCTCCTCTAACTGCTTCAGTAGCTCTTTGTTTAAATTGACGATATCAAGTATGTTGGAGAAAATTTTGGTTATCGAATTTCGAGGTAAAATTGGCGTTTCAGTGGCCAAGGATTCCAGCAAAGGACATAGAAAGACCTATATATGAGTGGCTTCGTTTAGACTTTGTGTCGTGATCCAACAACAATGAAAAGTGTACCTTTTGAATCATCAACAGTCCTTTTACATAAGTTCTTTCGCTGGATAAAATCTCTTGGCCTATTTGGTAAGTTTTCTCGTCAGAGTTTGAATTCTGAAAGAGTTTCAAATTATGTTCCTTTTGCTGCTCCTTGCTTAGTTCACCGGGATTGTGTCTAGGTTCGAAATGAGTGTCTGGAGAGTCTGTAGAGTCTGAGACACTAGAATCGCTAGGTGGTTCTAGAACTTTACACTCAAATTGAGGTGGAGTTTGATATCCTCCTTCGGGGGGATCTATATACGATCGAGAATGGAGGGTGGGCATGGATTTTCGCCTATTTCCTCTTTCCAATTGGTTTAGTTTTTGCATGGCAAGATTGAGAGATGTTACTCCAAAAGAGTAACCAACTGGTGAAGACTGCTCGAAACTCTCGAAAACTGGTGGAGTGTGGAAGCCAGAAGTATCGTCTGCTGGATACGCGGCAGAGTCAACTTTCGCTTTAGGCTCACTTGCAGATAGACCTATATCATCTGACTCTGTTGTTTGTACCTGTGTAGGCTTCGGAGTGGATTCACAAGGTGAACTCTTCTGAGCGAAGGGAACGGACTTGTTATTTTCCTCAAAAAGGGAAGTATATGAAGGAGGTGAATTTGAGAGGGAAACGGTTTCTAACGTGCTCTCGCCGGAATCTAGTAGACCAGATTCTTTTGATACGTTAGCATGAAAAAATGACAACCTCATTACAGCTGTCGCAGGTATTTGGGTGGCTTCTTTTGTTTGAATAACGTTTTCCTGAGTCAACGACCCGGGCAGGGGAGGATGTTTACTGAATATCCAAGAGGTCTGTGTAAGGCTCAAACTACGCTTAGAAGGTGTTGGCTTGGAGCTTGGCATGACTAAGTTTAGAGAGCGCAAGGGCTTGAGCTTTGGTATTTAAGAGTAGGAATAGTAGTGGCAAATTAGGGTTTAATGTGGCTTTGAGTGTTTGCAACTCAACCAATCATGCCGTATTAGACGCAGAACCAAAGGTGAGTATATGCTCAATAAAATATATTTACACTATTTCGAAAAAAGCAGCAATCTCACTAAACCAAAGGGCACGTTAGATATTAGAATTATAAAGAGAGTTGGAGTGAGTTGAGCAACGTAAGGATTATATTAAAAGCTCAAGGGAAGTCGCTCAAAAAGTAGAGGTTGGCCATATTTTCATGTTCTCATAATCGCATATTTCCATATTAGCATTCTCCCATATTCTCATATTCCCACATCTACATAATAACCAACTCTATGCCTAACTAATGACCGCATTCATCGCATTCATCGCATTCATCGTTCAAATGATTGATGTACCTGGTGCATTGTTATTAATTCAGCGAGAGATTAAGGAAGGGTTCTAAAATCCAATCTAATCATTTAACTGGGTTGTGTAGCCATTGCAACACTTGTCCAGCTACTATATAGTATAGTTTTGATTCGCTCTCATTTAGGAAGCAAATTAAGAAATCAAAGCCACTCGGTTTGATATTGAAACTCAGTCTAACGGTCTCAAATTCCATATCAGGCCGGTTATACTACCCAACGGATAGATTAATAACAAGTCTCGAGTTCGATTGAAGTTGGATGAAGATTGAGGTTAGGGGATGGTTAAGAGATGGTTTTGGCTGAGAAGGTCTCTAGTTTTGCCAATGGGATGTTGAACAGTAATCGGCCATAGCAAGATTCGCATATCAAGTAATGGATTTATCAGCAACATCTTTTATGCATGCTCATTAGAAATTTCTGACATGTCACAGAGGAAATATTGAAATCAGTTGACCTACACTCAGGCACTGTTCTAACTCCGATCTCATGAAAACTCAATAATACATCATAAATAGAAAGTAAGTCTAGCAAAAGGAAAGAAAAGAAACCTAAATTTACAGCTATCTAGTTGGATTGGTTATGAGATTCAAACAATCAAAACCTCCTCGGATATTGAACCAACTTATGACGAGGTAAACCGTGGTTTGCCTACTTAAGGTACATATTTTGGTTGCCAGTTCGTTTCTAATGGCGGTATATCCGCCCATCTTTTTCTTCCACCAGTGCCCGGTGCTTGAGGCTCCTCCTTTTCATTCTCTTCGTTAGGAGTGGACTTTGGAGGGGTGCGTGGAAGAGTGAATTTGGTTCGAAATGGGTTATCACCAGTAGGTTGACGCGGTAGCTCGGAGTTTGCCAGTGGATCTGTAATGAAGAGGTCAGCATGCTTGACAAATAATACAACGATTTGAACAAAATCTATACCAATAACCGCTTCGTCGTGCCATGCAGATAGGACACTAGAGGCTTGAGCTGGGACTTCAGATGGTTTGTTGTCAAGTCTAGGTGGAATGCTATATAAGTACGCTACATCATGTAAAGACAACAAATAAATGAGAAAGAAACCTTCTCTTTTTGGCGGGAGATTCCATGGTTTGTAGATCGATCGAGTTGGCACGGATAGCCCGATTCCCTACCGCACGTTTTACAACGGGCTGACGAACGGTGGTGGATTTATTCAGGATTGGCTTACTCACTTTGGTGGTCGCTGTAGATTCCTTAGGCTGACTGATACTCTTTTCCCACAAAGTACGCTTCTGTATGGTGTTCCCCTTGGGAATGGAATCACGACTAAAAAACGGATTAACCGGGGTTCGTTTCAAAATATTAAGAAAAAAATTACCGATCATCAGCATTAGCTGAAATAGACAAGCTCAAAGGGGAAGAGCTGGAAGAAAGACCAGCAGAAACATTTGATGAGAGAGCGTTCGCAATAGTGGCAGATACTTTTGGACGAGTTTGAGGCTGTGCTTGATGCTGGGTACTGGTCTGAGGCTGTGAATGAAGTGTCTGCTGAAGTGAGCCAGTTGGCTTAGACTGCAAACTAGGCCCAGTTGGAATGGGCTTTGACTTGACCGTAGATTGGCTGTAGGAGTCGAGGGCCGCTTGAATCTTCTCATCAACTATTTGTTGAATCAAGCTGATTTGTGAATGCGATAGAGGATTTGATTGTATCAGCACTTCCTTGGGGAATTTATCTTTGAGTGCCAGTAAAAGCTTCAAAGCATCACCTACAGTGAATCCCATCACGCCTAAATATTCAAACGTAAGGAGTTGCACCAACTTCCAGTCCATCATGTTCTCACGTTCAAACGTACGAACAGCAGATGGAAGATTTATTCTTTCAAGCCATTCAGAAACACTTTCGCCTGCAAACGGATCATGAAATGTAGATTTAGGGCTTTCAGCTTTGACTACGTGAGGGATACGTTTGGCAGGCGGCTCTACAACAGAACGGGTCTCAGCTTTTTGGGGGGCAACCATCGGTATTTGCGGTACATTTTCGGTCGACCGTACTTTCGGTTTTTCTTCAAGGACATCGATATCAGCCCCGATGCTGCTTTCATATTCACGCGGGCGCTTCTTTTGAGCTATAGGCTTCGGTTCGGGTTTTACTTCAAGCTCTTCATTTTTATCTGAAGGCAACGTCTTCGCATGACTTGATAGTATGTCTGTATCTGGTTTAGTTTTCAAATCTTGAACTTTTTCGTTCTGGATAGCTTTAGGTACTTTAATTTCGAATGGCTTTGCTGCCACTGTATGTCTGACGAGCCTTCTGGGACGAGATGGTTTGTGCTTAGGAAGCGTCGTATTCGGGTCTGCGATAGAGCCTGATGACTCTACTGGCTCTTGAGATGTGTAGGTTTTCGCTTTCGTATCACTATCATAAGAGTCCAGTGCTTTCGGGGGTTCTTTAGCCTTTGAGTAAGTTGGTTCGGCGGGCTTTACAATATGTTTGGTGGATTTTGTGAACTCACTGGTTATAGTATATTTCTTAGCCTCATGGCTAACCTCAGGTCTACTGGTCTTGGAAAGTTTTTTTGCCGCAGAATTGTCAAAAGTAAAGACAAAGCTATCATTCATGTCAGTATCGTTACTTGCTACGGCTTTGCTTGAGCTTCTGGTGGTCTCAGAATCGCTTTCTTCATCTGATTCTATCATTTTAGTATACTCCGAGGCTTTTTTCGGCTTTCCTGTACGATGTGTTTCTTGTTTAACGCGAGTGCTCGGGACTTCCTTGGTGTATGAGATATTTGACAAGACTTTCTTGGTAAAAGTTGAAGGTGCAAAGGTCAGTTCATCTAGAAGATCACTTTTATCCTTGTCTTCAGAATCCTCAGCTCCGCTGGCAGGATACTCAGAGTCGGATAATTCTACGTCAGATATTTCGCTATCGAGGAGTTGAAGATAAGATACTGATAAGCAAGCAGATTGTGAGGTGGCTTACATACTCTTTTTGTTTTTCCAAAAACGCAGCACGTAGATCGGAAATCAACTCAGCGTTCTATTGTATCAACATAAAGTGAGCAACTTTAGGGACAGTATGACATTGTTTTTGTAAATATACCTTTCTAGTCAGACCCTTAACATTGTGTTTCTATAGAAAATGAACACAGGCAAAAGTTTAGTGTTGACCTCAATAGTAACGAAAATATCATGATTAAGCAGCGACAAATTACCCGACATAATGCTTGGAGCTCGGAACGTTTTAGTCTATCCAAATCATTGGGGCTTATGGAAGTGCGTTTACGCATTGTAGCGAGAATATGGATACTTTGAACTTGAGTCAAAGTTGGATGGAAGTGAATAAGCAAAAACCGGTTGCTTTTTGAAGTTTTCTACAAAACGAGAACACGGGGTTACAAAGGAGATTGCCAGGTCCAAATAACTGACGCAACAATTGTATGTACTTCCAAATAGTGAAGAACTGAAAATATCTAATCGAATGCCTGACTTGATTATTGTCTACTGGGACCACTTCTCTATTGGAATGTAAACAAAAACAATTGAGCTCAATTAGTTTGCCATTAAATCAGGATTCAGCATAATATTTTGCAGTGGCTCCGCATCTATCAGAAGCCAATAAGATCACCGAATAGCCACATCCCCTAGTCTCCTGTGATAAATACGATTTTACATCTCGCCCCAGGTAGCTTAGCATTCAATTCTAAAATATCACCAACATGGCAGGACATGCAATAGCGCATCCATACATACGTACTAGTAAATCTGGCCTTCATATAGTTAATCATCAATAGATATGATGATGTCAGATATTTGAGGACGGTGATTTTTACGTCAAGTAGAAAAGCCACTATATCTTTGATTTCCCAGTGATTCAATTTTTCGTTATATCGTGTTTTATGGCGACTGAAAGCCTGAGACTACTCTTTAATTAACTCTTTTCCAACCCCTCTTACGTACAATATGAGTTTAAGCCCTCATGCCTCCTCACCTGAGCCTCACCAGGAAAATTTAAGTAATTCTGGGTATCAGCCTGTCAGCTCGCATCCTTATGTAGGTTCATCTTATCAGCAAAATTTCGATACCCCCGAGATTGCCTCGCGTACCATGTCGGAGAGAATCGAAGAAGGGGGAATGAATGTCAATCGTTTCGAAACATCTGTCAATCTTCGTATGGATATAGAGGCAGCATTAACTTACGTGTTATTTTGCTTCAGCGGTAGGTGGCTTTTCGACCAATTGTTTTAAAGCTTATTTAAGACTCATCTTGTGTTAGGCGTACTTTTTCTGATAATGGAACAGAAGAACGATTACGTACGTTTTCACGCCTGGCAATCCAGTTTCACTTTCGGCGTGTTATTCGTTAGTAATTATCTTTATGTTTCTACTCGAGCAGCTTTTGAGCCTTTTTATCTCTTTAGGTAGCCCAATTTGTAATAGGATTTATCTCCACTGTTCTATGGTGGATCCTTATGATAATTGAAATAGGACTCGCCTGTTTCTTAGGGTAAGAGCATAATTAGACGGAAACTAAAAAGTGACACTTGCGTAATGAACTAAATATATCATATAGGTATCGCGCATATGTGGATAGCGCTACTCTTGAACGCTATTTAATACCATTCTTCGGTAGTCATGCATCTCAATGGGTAGATAATGAATGATTCGAGCTTAAGTAAACTCATTTGGAATGCTAAATCCGACCAAAACCATTTTGTATGCTAAAGTTTTATATGAAATCACGAGTTATGGAAACGATAATATAACATTGACTATATTTGAGAGGTTAGTTTAATGTTTGTAACCTTTGCCGTTACATACAAAGTCAATGCATATATATTTGACCCTGATCGGAAACTTGATAGAGCATCTTGGCCAAGAAAAGCTCATCAAGTGGGCCGATAAGCCAAATTAAGATGGCCCTGACCATATTGATGATATACTAGGAAGATAGAAATCTGAGGATTTAAAATTAGTTTTGCAAAAAATATCGATGTTTATGATATTTTTACATTTTTATAATTATCTCATTCACGGAGACTATTTCGAAATACCATTAAAAACAATTAAGCTAAATTCTCACCGAACCCCAATAAACTCTACAAATCTGCAAAACAGGTTGGCTTATTGTAGGTTAAGGAGATTATTGGGATATAAAATCTGTGTGTAGTTTACCACTCAACAAATACGGGAATAAGGTGTAACAAAACACGAATGTGTAAACATGGCCAGATATCCTCGGCTGCAATGTCAACAGTATATTCTACGGCCTTTGCTTCACTAGTTAGATCTAGTTGTGTCTTGAATAGTTAGTCCTCGGGATTTGCACAGAAGACTGCAAGGGAAGATAGAAGCTCTCTTGTAACACAGTACGGCAGTTATAAACCAAGTGATTAGTTGGGTTTGAGCTTAGTTATGAACCAAGTGATTAGTTGAGTATGAGCTTAGACATAGCAATACGCAACCTCCAATGGATGCTAATTTTTTCCAGCATTCAAGAATCTAGAATTTGAGTAAACCTTCCATGACTTCTTCTGAAGAACTAGATAGCTCCGTCAGATTACGAGATTGGCTCATTTTACTGGAAATTAGAAAATGAAGTCACACATTGGTTGAATCAGGACCACACATGTTATTAAAAATAGAATGTAGGTTAGGCTGTTCTTCTGGAAATATTGGTCGTAAACTAACATTTTGTACACAACACAATGTGGAGCACCCATCGAAGTGATTGAGCCCCGCCTTACTTTCAATGGACACTATTGTCAGTAGCTGCTTCTACTCTTCATGATAGGTTGTGAGAGTGAAAATTTCAGGTCCGGTGGAATACGGAGCATGAACCCTCGTTGAAGTAGCAAACAAAGTGTAAGCAAATAGAAGGAAACAATTATGGGATCAGCTACCTCATTGGAGAGTGAGTGTCAGAATAGATCATTAAGATAACATAACAATGCACAAGTTAGTTACAATTGTAACATGTAACTGCAGGCTTAGTGGTAGCCAATAATGGGGAAAAAACAAAGGATTTCTACGGTAACTAGAAATGGGAATTGAGGAAAGAAGCCCAACAACCCAAATAATCAAGAGCTATGATCTATTTTTAACCGGGGTTTTCGTGGAAAGATAAACGAGCGATGCATCACAGGCTTCTAAATGGTAGGCTTCCAAATCCATATATGTTTCTGGGTAAGCTAAATGTGAGGTGATTATCTAAATTAGACAAGTGAAGGCGATGTAGATTTCCAAATTTCCCAAGTGAGCATGTTTTTATCTTCGGTTTGGTAAGTCCTTTGGCTCACAGGATTGTTATTAATATGAATGCGTACATTCCCTCATTGGCGCTGGTTGTGTTGTTTTCATTCAGCTCAATCTGGATAAAAGAATTATTGCTACTTTTCTTTTCTTGATATAGTTCTGTGCTTACGCTTTTTCTTGTGATCAGTTCTCGATTTCTTCACTGATATTTAAGATCTGCTCAGAACTTGAGTGATATTCTTACCGAATATCTCACCGAAGTCTTCTCTAACTCCTCCCTTGTTTCATAGTCCTTTCGCCCTTCCCTTAGAGTATTCCCACGCGGGAATAGCAAATTCGCATTTACTTTTATCATTTCTTATTACATCCTTATTGACAAGCGTTAGATTCACATCCTTAAAACATGGCTCAACAATCGAATAAAGCCTTTCCTGCTTCTCCCGAGGGAAGCGCCCCTGGTGGCAATGAGAATAGCTTCGTTGAGTTAGAACATCTCGAGCGGTCCAATCCAAACAACTACTTTACTAGGGAGAATTCGCATAATTTTTACAGACAACCGACCCATCTAAACCCTCAGCCTACCAATGGCCCACCTTCTCACAGTTTCTCTGATTTTAGTGCAGATCTAACTGAAAATGAGACAGGCTACCACACCCGGTACAATGTAGATTCCGAGAGTGATTCAACCTACAGTGACAGTATCCATGGCCCAACGGCTCGATCAAGATCACCCTACATGGCGCCTGGTGTGGATGCGAATAACCTATTCGCATCGATGATGCAGGGTCATTTTGAGAATAGTCGCTACGCTAACTTCGCTACATCAAGCGAATCCTTGGTCGCCCTCTTGGAAAACAAAAACGGCACCAACAGCTGCGCATCGTCTCGTAGTAATTCTTGGGTTTCCAATAGCTATCCACCAGTTCTCGACAATAACGGACAGCCCCTTAGTCATATATCTAAGAAGGAAAACCCTTGGCCAACCTGGAAAGACAGTGAAGTTCCTATCACTAGAGTGGAAATCGCTGATATATTCGAGGATTTGCAGAGACGATTCGGTTTTCAGAAAGATAATATGCGCAACATGTACGACTCGTTCATGACAATGCTTGACTCCAGAGCATCAAGAATGTCTACCAACCAGGCGCTAGTGACCTTACACGCCGACTACATCGGTGGAGAGAACGCAAACTACAAAAAGTGGTTCTTCTGTGCCCATCTTGATAAAGACGATCCAGAGTATTTCCAATCCAGAGGTGCTACTGCAAACAACCTCTCTTCGGACAAGAACATAGAGTCTCAGGACTCACCTGAAACTGCTCAATCTCTTTGGTACAACCGTATGGCTCAGATGTCTTCTTATGACCGAGTTCGGCAGGTTGCACTATATCTCATGATTTGGGGTGAGGCTAGTGTAATTCGGTTTACCCCAGAAGTCCTTTGCTTCATTTTCAAGCTTTCCTGGGATTATTACACTAGCCCTGAGTGCCAGGCTTCCTTGGAGCCCGCTTCGGAAGGTGATTACTTGGAGAGTGTTATTCGACCTCTATACAACTTTATTCGCGATCAGCAATATGAGGTGGTGGACGGGAAGTATGTTCGGAAGGAAAAGGATCATCATGAAATCATAGGATACGACGATGTGAATGAGCTCTTCTGGTCTCCCAAGGGTTTAGAGCGCATCGTTTTGCAGGATGGTGTAACAAAACTGATGGATTTCCATGCTTCCAAGAGATATCATAAAATAGCCCAGGTCCGTTGGGAGTCCGCCTTCCAGAAAACATACAAAGAACGTCGCTCATGGCTTCATATTGCGTTAAATTTTTCCCGGATTTGGATTCTTCACTGTGTCGGATTCTATTACTACACTGCCGCCAATGCAACCTATTTCTACACTCTGAGCAGTGAGATATCAACTCCTCTTCCAGTTCGGCTCACTGTAATAGGCTTGGGTGGTGCGTTAGCCTCTTTAATCATGATGTTCTGTACTACGCTTGAATTCATATTCCTTCCCACGTCGTGGGTCAACTCGAATATTCTGATGAAACGTCTGGTTTATCTCTTGGTGTGCTTATGTATCAATATTGGACCATCTATTTACGTACTTGGATTTAGCCGTGATTCGCAGGCTGCACTGATCGTTGCCAGCGTACACCTAGGTGTATCCATCATCACCACACTCGTATTTGTTTTCATGCCTAGCGGGAAATTGTTTAGGATCCTGAGTAAGAACAAGACTGGTACATCGAAGAACCTTACCAATCGTACGTTTACCAGTAATTTCCCATCGATCCCTAATCGTGATCGTATAGTATCGTTCGCTTTATGGATTTGCATTTTCTCGTGCAAATTCGCTGAGAGTTACTTCTTCCTCGCGCTATCTTTCCGTGATTCCCTGCAGTCAACGTATGCTGTCCGTGAACAATGTAGTGGCAGTAACGTTGCTGCTCTTTGTTACATCATGGTTTACATTAGCATGATTCTCATGTTGTTGCTCGATTTGATTTTGTTCTTTTTGGATACTTATCTTTGGTATACGGTGTGGAGTACTGCATTTAGTGTCGTACATTCATTCTACCTTGGTGATTCATTCTGGTCGAGCTGGAGAAATGTCTTTGGACGTGTATCAAACCACATATTTACCCAGCTACTTGCAACCAATGTTATGGATGTGAAGTACAAACCCAAAATCCTGTGCTCCCAGATTTGGAATGCGTTTGTGATCTCGATGTATCGTGACCATCTGTTATCACTTGATCACTTGCAAGCACTCCTGTATCAGCAAATTCCTGGCGAAGAAGGCCGCCCTACCTTGCA
>JNET01032829.1:0-18196 GCA_000697455.1 Basidiobolus heterosporus B8920 | reverse complement strand
TTATTGTCATTATAATTTAGGGAGAATTCAACAATATCTTGCAGGAATAACTTGGGAGAACATACGGTTTTTTAGCTTTGGACGTGGTGTAGTATTTTCCAGTCATAGTAAGCAATATAGTAACCAAACCAATATCCAAATATCAAGAGGCATATTTTGGCTGTATACACAGCGAGTGTTTGTGCAAGTGCAACAACTCATCATGGTTTCCACCAGCGCAAGGTACCATTTACTAGCAAAGTGCATATGTTATAAAGGATACAGCATGTATAGTAGTTTTGCCAATGTGCATATGGAAGGGAAGTATGTAGATGTAGTTGAATTGTGGCTGTTGAATCAAATTTGTGCATATGTAGAGGTGAGCAAGAGCAAATATTTAGTATGTTTTGACACTCATTATGAGTGGAATAATTGGTGGGAGAAAGGTTGAACAGTGGAATACTAAATAAATAAAAATATTTGAATGCATAATGCAGGAATACCACTATATAAATGTGACTGGATGGCACCAAGATAAAATATTAATAGATGTACGGCTGCTGGATAAATACCACATGAATACCATCATCAAACCATTGAAAAACCAGCAGCTCACCTAATAGTTAACAACTAGCCAGTGACCTAACAATTCTATGGTGGGATCACACAAATCAGATTCAGATCAGATCTGGATCTGACAAAATTAATTTTTATAGGGCATATAAGCAAGCTGCTCTTGGTGCATTCAAGTTGCTGCCTTACTCTCTGTGAATACTATATTTGAGAACCAGATTATACCTCAAACTCTCTCAATGCAATAATCTCCACATAAAGAACTGGCTTTCACAGCATTATGTAGACTCCAGTTCATGTTGGAGAATAATGCTGGGTGACCTTGCAGTGAAAAGATTTACAGACCATGTTGGTCAGTCAGAAAATAAAAAAATGGCATACTCCACCTATCTAACAGACCTTTGCAGGATTACCTCCAGACTCACACTCCTTTCTTCCTTAATGTTAATCCTTTCTTTCACAATATGGTTCAGCTAGTAGATAAGCCTCTACTGTCATTATTTATACCCCCATAACCACTAAATCTTGTACCCAGCTCTCAGGAGCTTGACAGTTTATCTCATTTACTTGCTAAGAATGATTCCAGTCTGTATACTATTGTTGAAAAGCTGCACTAGCAGCAAATAGCTTCTTTGTTTTAATTTATTGAAATAAAGATTTCATCTGTTGGTGATTGTCACCCCTCTAACCTAAGAATGTAACAATTGGGAAGCCTAGTTGAACCCTCTAGTGTTTAGAGGATGTAATGACCCAATCATCAGTTTATGGATGTTAATCCAGAATCATCACTTGATGGCTCAGGCTAGGACTTAACTGCATAAAACGGTATGCTTATAGGACAGTACTTGAACATCAAACACTGTATGCCTATTGGAATGTTCTTGACATGGATAAAGTTGGAGTAGTGCCAATCTTCCAGTCCTTGTATTTCTAAAGTGCATCTCTTACCTTCCACCTGTTATGTTCCAAATCTCAGATTAGTAAATAGTGTTTGATAGCAGTCCAAGTCCAAACCTAAATAACCAACTTACCCGTTTATTTAGGGTTAGGGTTAGAGACCTAAAAAGACTAGGAAAATAAGGCATTGCAGAACCCAGACTGGAATAAGATTTAATAATGGAGCCTATCACAGGTAGACACTATCATCACACAATCCCGTTGTCAAGTAGATACTAATACTTTCATTATAGAATCATGTAGAATCTGTTAATGTTAATACTATGTTAAACCCTCACCCTAAGTTCTCCGGAATCTACGTTGAGGCTTGAGATCATCTGGTCAAACCATCTCAAGTATCCTGAATACTTGGGATGAGCAAAGTAGACATCGAGTAATTAGTTTAAGCAAAATACGGAGAACAGGTCAGCCGCTTTCGTGATTGGCGCTACATATGAGTAACTATGACTGCACTATTTTGACCTAATGTATTGGCCATTTTTCTTCAGATACTATTGGATAGGTTATACACTAAAATCCAAAATTAGATATTTTGCCAAAGTATCATGATATAGCTTGCGGTCACTATAAATTTGCTTGCAGTGTAACTTGACTGACCTGTCATTAGGAATCTTTTAGAAATCATGGCTCCTCAAGAGAGTATCCCCTCGAAGTCGAGTAATTGCGATAAGCTCCCCATCCTGCCCGCTATTCGCGTCGGCAAGGCTGAACTTGATGTTTGGACTTTGTTTAACATGGCAGCTGCCGAATTCAAGGCGGTAAATTTAGGACAAGGTTTTATGAATTTCCCTGCCAAGGACTTTGTGAAAGAAGGCGCACGTATGGCGATCTTAGACGACGCTTGTAATCAGTACGCACCTCCTCGTGGCAGGCTGAGGTTAAGAAAAGCCCTTGCTAATTCCTACGGTAAACTTTTCAACCGCTCGCTTAACCCTGAAGCAGAAATTCTTGTCACCGCTGGTGGAAATGAAGGTTTATTATCAGTCTTTATGGCTTACCTTGATCCAGGAAGCGAAGTGATTCTAATGGAGCCAGCTTTTGATCAATATATGCCCAATATTGCTATGGCTGGAGCTGTCCCGGTCTTTGTTCCACTCAAACCACGAAAAGATGTTGATCCAACTAGCAGCAATATCTCTTCCAAAGACTGGGTACTTGATATTGCTGAGCTCCAAAGCAAGATCACACCACGCACTAAGATTATTGTCTTGAATACTCCCCACAACCCTATCGGTAAGGTATTTACTCGTAAGGAGCTGGAGGCCATTGGTAAAGTTGCCGAGGAGCACAATCTGCTCATAGTTAGTGATGAAGTGTATGATCGCTTGGTATTTGATGACGCTGAGCATGTCCCTATTGCCACTATTCCTGGTTTATGGGAGCGCACCTTGACTGTGGCTAGTGCCGGTAAGGCATTTGGTGTTACCGGATGGCGCATTGGATGGGTCATTGGCCCAGAAAATCTGGTATCCCCTGCACTAGCCACACATACCCGTATTGTATTTTGTGTGTCTTCTCCTATGCAGGAGGGTATTGCTAGTGCCTTCGAGCAAGCTGAAAGCAATCAATTCTTTGACAAGCAACGCGAGGAATATATATCGCGTCGTGACAAACTCACTAGTGCCTTCGACGCTGTCAGGCTTCCCTATACAATTCCACAGGGATCCTATTTTCTTCTTGTAAATGCAGAAAGACTTGCACAAAAAATACCAGCCGACTATCCTTTCCCTGAAGAGATTAGAGCTCGTGGGAAGAATTACGAGCTGTGCTATTTTTTCACCCGAGAAATTGGGGTCAGTTGCATTCCACCCACTGAATTCTATTGTGAACAGGATAGATATTTAGCAGAAAGCTATGTTCGTTTTGCTTTTTGTAAAACTGACGATATACTTGATGAAGCCTCCAAACGTCTTCTTACAGTCAAGAAATGGCTTCAGTAAAATTTCCGAAAGATCAATAGAGTTGGGCGTATTTATTAAGTAGTATATATTTTAGGTATTTCAATGCATTTTCTCACGTCTCCTCATTCAATAAAAGCAGTCATTGCAGCCATAGAGTCTCATTTCTTAATTTGGGTTTGATTATAAACGTTGATAGGAATAGGCTATTGAGCAACCTACGGAAGCTACAACTGTAACCTCCGCCTGATCTTCACCTGAATTTCACATAACCCTCGCCCTCACGCTCCCTTAATCTACTGAACCCTTTTTTTATTCTCGTAATAGTACATGGGAGAGCAACCTAACCCTAAGTTCAAGGAAGGTCAGCAATGGATAAACGATTTTCATGTTCAGTGTTCGCCTCATGTGATCAGTTGGCTAACTAGTATTCTCCTCAAATTGGTCAAGTCGAAACAGGTAGTGTCTTTTAGACAGCGCAAGAGACATGAGTCAATAGCCGGTTATTCGCCAGCGTTTTGATATTGATTAGGCGGTATTGATTAGGCGGTATTGATTATATACATAGATCATGATTACATCTCATTCTATTCATCTTGAACCAAGTTCTTTGAGTTGTGCTACCCTGATTGTATATAAACCACTTTTCCCGAATAACTCTCCTCACTTTCCTTCTATTCTAATCCTACGCGCTATCTAATCTGCTTAGTTATTTGCCAATTTATGCTAAACATCTACCCATTGAAGACTCAGATTTTGTTAGTTGGCTCAAACAATGAAGCTCCCAATGAGCATTTAACTGGCTATGTATCTTTAAAGTTAAGCACTTCTACTAAAATTACCTCTCTGGCCTTGAAGTTTGTAAGGACTGTGAGTGAACATGGTATGTATATCTATTTGCTGCTTTCTATCAGTACAGATGTTGATTGATTTTGAAGCCATGTTCCCTCCAAGGGACAAGAATTCGACTGAGATTCTTTATAGCTCCATACTACTCCAGATTCAAGAAGAGGCTTTCCTTACCTTACCCCCAGGAAACCACACTTTCCCATTTGAATTTCTCCTTAATGGAGACATGCCTGAAACCGTAGCAAGCAAATTCGTGGCTGTGAAGTATTCGCTCGTAGCAGTCCTGAAGAGGCCTAGTTGGAGAGGGCAGTTGCGAGTAAATAAGGAGGTTCATGTGAACCGTCTTTATTTACAGAATGAGATTGACCAACTTGCGACTGTTATGCTGTGTAACAAGTGGCCTTCGTACATGGAATATCAACTTATGATTGATACGAAGGTCATCACCTTGGGTCAGATTGTACCGGTAAAGTTTACTTGGTGGCCATTCGTTAACAAAATCAAGATACGAAGTGTGGAGTTTGCATTAGTAGAGAAAACCATTCATCCTAAAGGAGAGCTAGAGCGTTGGCTACCAATAAGAAGTAACGTGATACTTGATCCACCGATAGGAGCTAACAAGCTGGCGTACATCAAAATCCCTTCGCAATCCAAGCTTCACCCTGACATGAGTAATCAGCACATTTCCATTCAGCATCGTTTAGAAATGAATGTAGTTTTCGAGGCAGGGCAGAATTGGAACTCTATTCTATTGAAGTGTAACATTATTTTAATTCCTAGAAACGAAGAAATCACTGAAGATTTGCCCTCGTATTCACAAGCACTGTTAGCACCCAGGGTCAACCAGCAAATGTAACCTTTATTCAAGACCCTTTAACCTTAATATCGCGTGATTCACCGTGTACATATGCTTCCAACACAAATCAAATCTTTCCATTGTTACACAACTCCAAGTTATAAGCCAGGCCACTATATAACCAGTTACTTGACCTTCACCCTGCTCGTATCGATCCTAATACATCTCGAATCTCGCCATGAGAATTCTGGGTGTGAAAGTCATTTATACAGCCCAAGTCTATATAAATATTTCAAGACCAAGCTTAGGCCTTGATGGCTTGTACAATGCTAATGAAGATTGTCTACTCAACCATACAATGAGCAGATAAGAATATAGAACTGCGATATTCGATAATTAAGGTTAAAGGACAACCTCACTGGTGACTATTATGCAGTGGTGTTACTGGTAGTTGTTATTCTAGTAGTGTTACTGGTGATTAGTGTGTCCGCTAACAGCATGGATAGCGGGTGATGGTGCTCTAAAAGACAGTCAGTATTCCACAAGAGTTGAGTTCAAACAATGTACCGCACTACAAGGTATCTGGCACCTCTACTTGAATTCCCTATTATATATCCACTTAAAATATGCTTGAGTGCTCCATGTTATGTACTCGCAGGGATTGGTTGATAAATTTATTACGGATTTGTGGTAGAAGCAACAAAAATTATATACAAAGTTATTTACATGCCAATGTTAGTAAGGGGCCAGTCTCGGAGACAACAGTGCTTGGGAATAGGTTGGCAATTGATCCTCGGCCTCATCAAAAGGTCTCATAAGAACAAGCTCGCACTTCAACCTAATTGAATTCACCTTCCCATCCACCTTAAAGATAACTCGTATTTCTAGTTTGTGTTCTACACATATCAACCGATTCCTGATGTCTGGGAAAATCTTGGATCGATAAGGAATATGAACTTGAATACGCAATCTCCTGTCAGAAAGGGAATTAGACACCATATCATTCTTCACTGGCAACCAACGCTCTAGATTCCCGTTCTTGCTCGTGATTTTCTCAAATATCCCAGATTTCACCTCTAGTATCTCCACCTCGTGACCCAAAGGCCTCCAGGTAAATTCAACTGGATGGTTTTGACCGAAAGTGGCAAGCTTAGTATCTAACAACATTTCATACTCGAGATACTTTGGCCACCGATTACTCAATTGAATCCCGTCCAGCTCGTTCGCATCTTCCACTGCTGTCCAGTATAAATGGATTCTTTTGGAGCTACGAAGGGTAGTCCCAATACCGAGTCCCGGTTTCTTCAGCGTAGCCACTAAAGAATATTTAACGTGAATAAAATTGCTGACTAAACTATCCGGTAGGTCACCACACAAGGGGATTTCAAAGGGAAACTTATGGTTTCCCGGGGGGAGCGTAATGACTGAATCGTCCTCAGCGTCAAGTAGTAGAGTATGCCAGATAGTTTTAGGTTTGCTGGATTTTATGGCAGATAACCGAAGAACTGATCAAAGTCAGTTTACTAGAAAGGATACGTAACAACAATCCAACACTTACCGTGTTCATTTATGATACACTCAAAGCTCAGGCCTAGTGATAGGATTCTAGTAGGTTTCTTGATTTTGAGGAATACGTCTCCAGCTAGAATCCCACTGGTTATACTATAGGCAGAGTTTGCTAGTCTGATTTTGTCGCTTACTGGACTGATCCTCAAAATAGAGGAGCTCATTGCAGTATGTGAGGGATATTTGTTAGGATATAAGCAGCATTTATCATTTGGCCAGGATCAAGATTTATATCTGTGCTAAAATCACGTGGAAAGCAACCATTATGGGGTGCACACATGTCGAGGAAAAGGAATCCCCAGGCAAAAATAAGAGCTAGGGTCAAGTCTTCAGGACTCGCAATAAGATCATCACCCGTGCTCCCGTGTCCCCGTGCCCCTGTGCCCGTGTTGATTTTCCGACCTCGCCTTCGGCACCCTTTTGATGTCATCAGGAATTTGAATAATCATCAGTCACCATCATCGATAGGTTAAACTGTTACGGCTTAGTAGCTGTGTGAGTCAAGTGTTACAACGAGATACAATATAATTTATCAGAATCCGACCAGAGTCCAACCAATAGCCGCTGTATTAGTTTGCGGACAGTAATTTGAGTGCTTGATATTATAACTCCCACTTGTTTACAATCAAACCAATGTAGGACCTGGAGTGTTAATGTTATGCTTCAAACACTCAATTTTTAGATGATATCAAATACTACAGCTTGTAAAATTAATGGAAACCTTTATTCTCAATGCTCAAGGAAACTTAGAATGGCACAGTACCACTGTCTCCGCCGTTTCCAGAAGCATAAACAACATTGGGACCGCCGCCATTTCCACCACCGCTGTTTCCATTGTTGTTGTTACTGTTGTTATTATTATTGTCGTTATTATTGTCCTTGTTGGCACGATTGCGTTGCCAGAAGAAACCACGACCACCAGTTAGGAAATTACTAATAGGAGTGGTAATAAAATCGTCAATAGTAGCAATACCAACACGACCAATATCACGAATAATTCTCAGAGGGAAAGGAGTTTGTGGTTCTGGCTCTGGCAATGGAGATGCTTGATTCAGCATGACCATGCAGATCAAGCACAAGAAAGCCAAGAATTTTTTCATCATCGTGATATTGGAAGTGAGAAACAGTACCCAGTGGTCGAAAGGCTGGCAGGCGGTACCGTCATGAAGAGAGCTTGCTGCTCTTTTATAGTGCTTGGTGGCTATCAAACAAAAGGGGCGCAATCATCGCTTGCATATCCTCAGGAAATTGATTAGCAGAAAGGATGAAACTAAGCTGAACCTATGAGCTCGTGGTATCTCCTACATTGGTCTCGAAACAGTCACAACATGCTTTATGATTATTACGGAGAATGGGTTTTAATTATTATGGGGAAATGCACTAGAAATATCACACTGCAACGCGCTTGATCAAAAGAATAGCGTTTCATGGTTTATTGCTGTTAGAGCATGATTCAGGGTTCGGGTTCAGGGTTCGGGTTCAGGGTGAAGCTATACATGAGTATATTCAGTGGGCTCGTTTGGTAGATGCGTTCAATGCATACAGTTACAAATGAATTCACTCAGCACATGCAGATACGAAGATGTACTTCACCCACAGACTTTCCTTTCTTACTTGTCAGTACCCACCATCCTTCGATCCATCCACGCTGTGCAACTTCTTGTAAAGAGACGATGCATGCGCCCACTTTGTCGGTATCCATACCAAACATCTCACGGTCAAGTAACTCGACATGGAGGTCTCTGTGATGATCATCGAACTTTAATGTGAATGTTTCATTGTAGACTGGGTTAGTTTCGTTATGGCGTGCAGAAGTCTTTTCACTGGAAGTAATTCCACGTCCTGTGAAAATCTTGAAGATTGGATCAATTTTGTCAAATAGATCGTTGTTCTTGAGGTTGCGGCCTTCGATGACGGTTACTTGAATGGGCATTTTGGAAGATTGTTGAATTCAACAACGAAATATACCGTTTATAAAGACTTGGATTTCTCGGAATAAACACTATGTGATTCTGCAATTAAACCATGTTTGAGTACATTAAACAAGCAATTAAGCCAAGTTTGAGTTTATTGAGCAAGCAATCTGCATCCACTCCCAGCCTTTCGAATTCCTGAATTCCTGATTTATATTCATTATACCACATAAATATTTCCCATATTTTAGGTAAACCTGAATTGTATTTAGTTTTTTCCACGAACTAGTCATACACTTTGCCCATGTTTTAGAGTTATTATAGACAAACCTCGACTAACGCTCAGCCAATATTCGGCATATTTTCCTGTGAAATTGGTATGGATCATGAGAATAGAACTCTCTAGAATCCAGTCATTCTTGATGAGGAATATCGCAGGAATATCGCAGGAATATCAGGAAATACTGGCCTGCTGCCTTTCCTTTCATAGATCAATCATATGATAGCTCATTAATTATACTTAATTCTGAGTATGGATGGATTATTCTGTATGGAAACATCCTCTTAATTATTGTTTTTCCAGATGTCGTTTAGGAAATCGCTCTTTTATCTGAGGTTACTTAGTGTGCTACTTATACAAGGTTTCTCGGTTAACCAAAAAAGTCCCATCCATGACCTCACTGTATTCTATTTGATTGCCCCGAAAAATCAGCTGAATTGATGTAACGGACACAGAGGTAGGTGGGCACAAAACATCCAAATTACGATAGTTTTGGTGATTTGGATACACGTGAAATACTAGCTAATGGAATTTCCTTTCTTGATGATCTATTATATATTCATCCCTCTTGTGAAATATGTACATCCGGTCTTGGCATTTCGATTTTGTATAAACTGAACTCTAGACATTTGCTCACCTTGGTTTAGTAAAATTATTTTATTTCATAATAGCCACCTCCACACAACATGGTGAATCTACCCAATCTTCAATTGGAACCAACTTGTGGTCTATTCAACAGCACATGCTCTAATCTACATCAAATATATCATTACCTTCCGGGTTCTTCTTTTCTATTACGATACATCAAAAACTCCTATCAAAATGATCCAGTTCGAGTATTACTAGAGCTATTCTTGGTCTTCTTTGCTTTAAAATATTTACTTTCAAAAAAATACAACATCGAAAACAACGATGTTCAATTAACCGAAGAGGTAACTTTTGAAGAAAAGTCATCTGCGTCTTGTAATCCAGTCTCTCGCAGTAGTACTAGTACCAAGCTTGAATTCCCATAGCTAACATCTCTCGCTTCTAGGAAGTTGACGAATTAGTTGATGTATGGCAGCCAGAGCCTTTGGTTCCCACTTTGAGTACTTCTGATCGAGAAGTGTTAGATAATGTTCCGATTACTGTGGGGTAAGCATATAAAGTAATAGGTTTATAGTAAAGTCTTTGAGTATTTATCTTCATTGATAATTATAGACCTCCGGGTACTCGACAAAAGATGCGCAACGGAAAAACGTTAGTGAACCTAGCTGCCTTCAATTTTTTGGGCTTCTTGGGTAACGAAACACTAAAAGTATATATACAGACACTTTTGTATCTCAATCACTTGCGCATAACTCTAATCTCTTGGATATAGACTGAAGCAGTTCGTACACTTCGTAAATATGGTGTTGGTTCTTGCGGTCCCCCGGGTTTCTATGGGACCTTAGGTAGTTTTACACTAGTCACTTTATATATCGAACATCAACTTAATGCATAAAATAGATGTACACAAGTTGCTGGAAAGAGACATCGCAAACTTTTTGGGTACAGAGGATGCTATCATCTACTCTCAAGGATTTTCTACTATATCGAGCGTAATTCCAGCATATGCCAAGCGCGGTGATATGATTGTATGGTAAGGTTACCATAAAGAAACAATTATTTGTGAGCAAATTTCTCATCACAGTTCGTTTAGTGATGAGGGAGTGAATTTCGCTATCCAGAAAGGGATTCAAATATCACGTAGTAGAGTTCGTTATTTTAAACACAACGATATGAACGATCTAGAACGAGTTCTAGAGAACATTCTTCGCGAAGATGCAATCGTAAGTTTTTATCGCCACCTTTCCTTTTTCTCATTATCCTGTACTAATCTCGGACAATATTTGAAAACTACTAGGAAAAGCGACCACTTACCCGTCGATTCATTGTCACCGAAGGTCTTTCCTTGAACTATGGCGACATTGTTCCACTCAAAAAATTGGTAAGTTGTGTCGCCGTCAATAGCCTGCATCAAACTACATTGCTAACGTATCTCAAGGTTGAGCTCAAGCATAAATACAAATTCCGAATTATTTTGGATGAAAGCCTATCATTTGGGGTTTTCGGTAAACGGGGTGCTGGTATCACTGAGCATTTTGGAGTTCCGGTATGTGTTTTCTTGACCATCGGTGAACCATTCTTAAACTAAACATGATTCATAGATCGAGGATATCGACTTACTCGTAGGTTCTATGTGTCATGCTCTCACCTCCTCTGGGGGCTTCTGTGCCGGCAGCAAGGAGATCATTGATCATCAACGGTTGTCTGGCTTGGCCTACACATTCTCAGCCTCATTGCCGGCGATTCTGGCAGTATGTGCTCGGGAAGGACTGAGTATTTTGCAAAAACAAAGTCAGGTTTTGACCTCGTTGCGAGCCAACATCGATACATTCAAATCCATCATCAGCACAATCCCTACTATGTCCCTTGGTGAAACGTCCGTCGCCTCACCAATTCTGCACATTAGGATTCACAAGGATGTGGTAGACAAACTCGATATGTCACGTCAGGCTCAAGAAACAAAACTGCAAGAGATTGTTCGTGAAGTGAGTGTCTCTTCAATGATATCATCAGTATTAATTAATTGCTAACATCGTTTCAGGTTAACCGTGATGGATTTCTCATCACCTGCGCCATGTACGTCTCTGACCAAGAGTTATTCCTGCCCCAGCCAAGCATTAGAATCTGCATCTCTGCCGCACACACCAAACGAGAGATTGAAAAGGCCGCTTACTCGATTAAAGCGGCATTTCACAAGGCTCTTGGGAAATACAAATGACGGTGCGTATTATCGAACGCCTAATTGACCACTGATTCACATGATATCTTGATTGTTTGAATTCTATTGGCTCTGTTTACAATATATTTCCAACCCAACCCTTATGTAATATCTAACTTCATCTTTACATCCAGCCCCAACCCAGAGCCCAGCCTCTTATTACCTTCACCCTACTTATTCCTGGTACCATGGGTATCTAGACTCCTTTTCTTAAGAACAACCTGTATTTTAGTACGCATTGGAGTCTAACTTCAATAAAATTATCTAATTCGAATTCTTATCGATACTTAATGGGTAATAAACACCTAGACTTGAAAATGGGATGGTTTATAGGAATTCTGATGATTAATAAACCATCAAACGCCAGTTACTGATTGGTAACCGTTGTCTAACAGTGACATCTGCTGACGTCTCTCTAATGCCTCGAAGCATTGATGAACAGTATAAATCTACGAATCTTGGTGTGCTTACAACAGCAACTCCCTCTGATATCAATATTTCTTACAATGCAAAGTATCAAGCAAGCCTTCACGAAAGCTGGTATCATCCCTGATGGTATGTCAAATTCATTATCCGCTGGTTGAGGTGATTTTCTTATGTTTTATGAATTCTAGTGCTCAAAGATACCGCCAACGCCACCTTACTTAAGGTCACCTATCCTGGTGGAAAAGCCGTAAACCTCGGAGAAGAGTTATCGGTCGAAGAAACTCAAAAGCAACCTGAGGTCCATATTGACGCCAAGGGTGATGAGAAGTATACTTTGATAATGTCTGACCCTGATGCTCCCACCCGTAAAGACCCATCTCTGGGTGAATGGAGACATTGGGTAGTTGGAAACATTTCTGGTAACGACCTTTCCAAGGCCACCAGTGTCACCAGCTACTTTGGACCTGCACCACCACCAGGTACCGGGTACCATCGCTATATTTTCATGCTTTACAAACAAAATAGCACCATTGATTATCAAAAGCTTCCCGAGGATCCTAGCCAACGTAGTAACTTCAAGACTAGCGATTTTGTTAGCAAACATAATTTGACCTTGATTGCCGCAAATTACTTCGAAGCCGAGAACAAGGAGAAAAAATAAATGACCTAGAGTCTGTTCATCCCGTTGGTGACACTGACACTAGGAAATGTATAAAATGCACCTGGCTAAAAGTCGAAATAGTTTAAATGCCCAATGAAATAATACTGAAATAAATCCAAATTAACATTCATTGTGGACAGGAATAATTTTTTGAAAGAAAAAAAAATCATCTAAATGGTGGAAAAGTGATCGATGAACAAACATATTATTAAATTAACGAGGCAAGTTGACTTCGGCCACTTGATAGAGTTCACTTTCGGAAACTCCATAAATCATGTCCACCTTGATGGAGGATTCAACTTCTTGCGAGGCAATTACCCGTTCTTTGAGATCAACTACCAACTCGTATGAAGAGAAGTTGAGTTTGGCCAATGCAGCTTGGTCTACCAACGTAGTTTTCCCACACAAGAATGAGTTTTTTTTAGAATGGTGTTTAAACATCATGGCAAAATCCGCAGGAAAGAATTCCACGTACGTATTTCCGACTTGGAAATTTTGCTTGTACCTTACTAGAACTAAATATTAATATACCACACAGACCGAACGCGCCACTTAACAACGTTGGATATTGGTCGTTTTTAAGAGAAGTCCTGAAGACCTCATTTGCCCATTCGGTGGGAATCCCTGGTGGTTTGAATCTAGTCAATCCAGCAATAATCCTCAAATCCCCTTTCATTCCGCTCTTTGTGAGCTCTTTGGGTGTAGCGGAAAGAGGAAACGATCCTTCGCTAGTGTTCGAGATATTCGAAGTTTTCACTCTATTGGTGGGCACCGAGCTTGTAGATAGTTTTAAACCTACATTGGAACAACTCAGCTCTTTGCTCCAAGTTTGTTTAAGTGGCCTGGTCCATGTTTATCATGCCGATCATAGTACTGAAATATTGGAGACATTTTTGAAGCTCGGAAACGTACTCACTGCTTTCGTATGTAAAAATATGACGGCAAGTGCTAACCAACGCAAGGTAAACGGTAATCTTACTCCTACTTTCAGTTACACAGTTGACCAACCATCTTCATGATCAGGTGTTTACTATTGTTACGGGCAAATTGTTCTCTCCCTTGTTGCAAGTGCTTGATATTACTCAGAATCGGACTGAGGGAGACTACCTAGAACTGTACAACAATATCACGGCACTGTTAAGATTTAGTCTCTTTCACTTAGACTATATTATGGATTACTCGACGATTCTCCCCTACGATCCATCCAAGAATTCAGAGAAAGCAAATCGAGGAATCCAAAGTTACCAAAAACAGTTGTTCGACCAAATCCATACCTTGATTAAAAACAAGCCAGCATCAGACATACTTTACGGTAAGTTTCTGTTCAGAAAAGTCATCTGTAGTAGGCCACATCCCCAATCCCTAATCCATGCTCTTAGTTTATCGTTCCTTCCCTGTTCTCTTCAGCTATTTCATTGAAAACTGCAGGCGTAAACAAAAGTCTCTTACTTCCACTAGCTCGTCGTCCAAAGATAACAGCAGCTTGACTGAGGTGGTTAGAACCATGGAGTTTGCATTCTTTCTAGAGTTTTACAAGCTTGTGGAGAAGTCGTACTTGGACTCGGTCCAACCTGGGGAATCTTTGGCCACACGGGGAACGGGAGAGACCCAAGATGTTTTAAACAACTTACTAAGCTTACTACTAAAGCACAACGTGTACCACTTGACCAACGATAAGATCTCGGTTCAACAATACGAAATGTTGCAGCGATCAATGGAAAACTTCCTTCAGATGTACAAGTTGCAACCAGAATCCGAGACCCTCCAAACGGGTCTGTTCAAGTCCTGCGATATCCTTTTACAGCTAGACAACCGAATCATTGAGAAGCATCTAGAGGATATCTGGAAGTTGGCATTAAATCCCCTAGAAGGCTCATTCGAAAACTGTGAAGGATTTGTTAAGAACTTGATGATCACCTATGCCAAATCTCGGCAATTCGACTCCTATGTTACTGGACTATTCAAGGCTTTGAGAGAAGTCGAGGACTTGAATGGTATTTTGGATCGACCCATCTTCTCTAACCTTCTTCTGGAAGAATTCACTCACTCCGTTACCACCTTGCCCAATGCTCAGCACCAAGAGATATTGTCCCTTTTCTCTTCCGAGCTTGCTGAGCATGTGATCTCTGAAGCACCGACCAAAAAGAGAAAAACTAGTGATGAGACTAGTCTTAGCATTGGATACAATCAATCAGTCGAACCCCTTGGAATCCTAATGAGCAGGTTCCTCAAGGGAGTGAAAAGCGATAATATGGCTAGGAAGAAACTAGAGCCAGGATTCACCAGAATCTTCCAAGATTTTGTTTTGCCTACACTGAACGCATTCAAATCCCGCTCGGAGTCAGACAGCCAGTTTTTGGGCAGTTACTTGTACCCAGCACTGTTCCTTCATCAATCCATTTGTGACGTATCAATGGCCTATTGGGCTGAACATTCGTCTACAGAATGGATTCTCGAGGTTGTTGATTCGCTTGAATCCAAGTGTGTGAAAGAGCCTAGAGTCCAACTGTTCTTGGTAAATTGCTTCTGGTTGGATACTTGGCCCATACTTGTTACTAACTGTGTTTTGTAGTGTGTGTTGCTTCTCCAGCACGTTGAGCGCTTGGCTTCTTCTCCGGGAGATCTCACTGGGTCTGAGCTAACCACTATTTGTGAGGGATTGATTGCCAAAGCAATTAATGCCAGCCATTTGGAAGCAGCTTCATTGAATTCCATTTGGGATGGTAGCCTCACGCATCTCACTTGTGATAATCTTCCAGTCGCTTACTACAAAAGGTTGGTTGGTGACTGCTTCGAAGTGGTTGGTAGATACGCTTCTAAGGATCAGCTGAGAAAACTTCTTGCAATCCTGATCAAGAGCTATGTATCACCAGCTGCTGAGCTTAACAGCGACGGAGTAGGATTTGGATTTAGAAGCATTACAGTGAAATTGCTGAACAATGCACAATTCTTTGAATTGATCCCGGTGAAAGAGAGCTTTTTGGAGGTTTTCTTGGAGATTCTCCAAGTCAAGCTACGTCAAGATTATGGCGACCAGTACGTTGAGATTGTTGGGAATGAGAAGAATGCCTTGGTTATCAAGCAATTCACTACAGTGCTTGTAAAGCAGGGCTCAATTGAAGCCACTTCTTTGATACATATGAGTGAATACATCCGACTTATTGAGATGCTGAACCTATTTCCCTGTGAATACTTCGACAAACACGATAGAGACAAGATAATTCTGGCCTCATTGTACGTTGACAAACTGCTTACCTCTACTGAGAACCTTGATGACTCGCTCCTATACGGGCCTCTTGCTACCAGGGTTTTAATGGAGAAACTACTCGCATTCCATATTGACGGTTCGATTATTTTACAAGACTTCCAATTCTTGAATTACCTTCTTTCTACCGTCACTTGCTCCGCTCAATCCAAGACCATCAGCGAGGGAGTCAAAAGAGCCACCTCGACCATTCAAAAATTATGTCTCAACAGAGTATTTACTTTGCTAACGAACACAGAGACTGCAGAGAAGTCAGTGGCCTATCTCGAGGATGCAGTGAGTGTGATGAGCCAATTCTCAGAAAAGGTTGCAGTTATCGGAAATGCCGAAACTTTATATTTGTATAACTTTGCTTGTTGTTATACAGAATACATCGAGTCGCATTACGCTAAGAGTGCACAGCCCAGCACTCCACTTCAATTCCTTCACACATTCACTCTTCGACTAGAGGAGGCCATCCATCCGGCGCTTGTCAAACTCAACTCTGAATTAAATAGCCTGTTGAGCACGGGCACAGGTACGGACATCAACGAGCTGATGAGACCAATAGTAAATGCGGAATATTTGATCTACCTTTTCTGGGGACTCCTGAGGTATCAACGAGTGGCCGTCACAACTGGCAACGAACAAAGCAAAAAACTATTCCCTTTGATCTCTATCGTTAGAAGTCTTTCCTTGGTTGTCAACAGAATGCTCGTCGATGAGCAAGCAGCTGATTCCACAATGCGCCTACAATTCCTTCAGGTTGTTACTCATTTTCTTGGAGGATTTTGTGGAATTGTGTTCGACCTGGAGCCTGATGTATCCTCGGACACGGTCACATCAATTACAACCTTACTAGTCACACTGAAAGAAACGACACACGATAAAGGTACGCATAGTCCAGACATTTCTCTGAAATCCCTATAAAGAGACAGACTAACACTCCCTACCTTTCAACTAGAAATCACGCAGAAACTAACCGAAAGCTTCACCAAATTGATCTCCAAATCGCCACGCGAGTACACAGCGAAACTGCTAGAAACCTATCTAAGTAGAATTGACATCCTCTGCTCAGCTCCTGACCAGAACTTCACTCATAAGGTCAACGAGCCCGCAGTCATACTGAATACCATCAACGCCATCTTTACTTCAGTCGATCACAGTAAGCAGCAAAGAATAACACCTTTCCAAGAGATGATCACTAAAGACTTTACCCAACAGGCCAAAAACGCTACTTCAAACGGTACATCCCACGCTTGATCGGCAAATTGATTCTCTTGCTACAATGCACCAACTCGATTGAGCTGATCCTCGAGGCGTTAACTTTACTAAAGAATTTGTGCTCAGATATAGTAAGTCCAACCCGATCTAATATCCATATATGCTCACCATGTCTCAACCAGCTTCAATTGATTCTAACTAGACAATGGAATATCGTACCAGCGACTTGGTTGGCGTGCTTGATTGCCTGAACCAACTTGGCTCCCCCACGCTCATTAACAGACTGCGCGAGGCATTGGACGAGACCAAGGCAAACCAAATATTTGATGGAATCTACCACGTGCTCCTCAGTTTGGTCAAATCCCGACGAGATCAGCTCAGTGAGATTTTCCCCAACCTAACGAGCGTTTTAGGGCCATTGTTTTACTGTTTCGTGACTGAGCATCAGACTGTCTCACGTCGACAACAATCCAAATCCAAATCTCAATCCCAAACCACCTACGGGAAAACCAAGCCATTCTCCGTTATCACCACATTTGCGCCACTCTCCGATTTAACTGCACAAAACTTCGCCAGATTGATTACAACCTTATGTACTAGACCAACCAATCAAGCAGGAAAACCATCCACCTCCACGTTCTTGAAAGCATTTGGAAAGCACGCACCCTACTTAATTGCTGAATATTTGAGTATCCAAACCAACCCAACCGCGTCCATCTCCAAGCTATCGATCAGAAATGCTATTATACCTGGACTGTACGCTCTACTTGATTTGTGTGGCGAACATGAGAGGGATATGGTGATGGTGACCCTAGATCTCACTGGGAAATCGTTATTCAAGAGTCTCTACAGTGACTATCTACAATATCACAAGTACACTGGAAAAGCGTAACCTAACCAAGTCCATTGTTTTATTATTTATCCAAATCCGCCTCAGAATATACATATTTCTATGAATTTGAACAGCTGACGATGTTGATGTTTCCTCACCAAGATAGACTTGTCTTTCAGTCATGTAGAGTAG
>JNET01032820.1:0-18255 GCA_000697455.1 Basidiobolus heterosporus B8920 | reverse complement strand
GGCCAATTTCTAGTCATTCCAGAATATTTATTACTTGGTTACATAAAACAAGGAGCATCACCACAGTACCGCACAAGTTAACATTTACACTTTACTGGTACTGCGTTAATTTGGTCGTGTGTAATTTGAAGTCGAGGAGTTTATCAGTAGACGTTCGTGAGTATTTTCTTCAGTTGTGGAATTCTTTTTATAGATAAAAAATAGCACAACTGCGACGATACTAATAAATATAACCCAAAAAAATGGCTCTAGAGACTCATTGGTGTCTTCCTGTATTCCAGAGAAGTAGCATATACCATCACGGTATTTCTCCCAATATTCACATTCTTCTGGGCCGTCTACTTGTTTCTCGATATTATCAGGTATTTTACAAAAGAAAGTATATACATCGTTGATACGTACAAACAAATGTTTGTGGCCATGGCAATCAGCATCTTCAGGATCTCTAGGAAAGCAGAATCCATTGTTTTGACAAAGGTATTCCGGTAGCGGACAACCGAATTTGAGTGAACAATGATACCTATTTACGGGCATGATTTTTTTCTTCAATTGAGAGTACTCTTCGCGAAGAGTCTCGTTGTTCTTGACGTAGGGAGACATGAAAGACAGACAATAGTTCCTCTGGGCATGCTAGGAAAATGGGAGAATATGTATGTACGACACGTCACTGTATGCTTTACCTTGACTTTTGACCGTCACAATTACCTCATTTTTGAAGAAAAAAACTAGATCATGTGACATCCCGATGAAAGGGATGCAAACACTGCTGTTATCGTGAATTTGAGAACACTACCATTAAAACTAGCTTAGCAAACCAAGTGAAGCCAATTCTTCAGCCAAAACCATGATGTTAGGCCTAACCACAGGCACACTTACACGCACACATACTTCATCACCACTCTCGGTGTGAAAGTGAACCATCAAGTTATTTAACCAGATTATTGAACAATGATTGGACCTTGGGCTGTTCCTTTGTGGTCACACATATTTATCTATCCACAACTCACCTAACACAAATGATCACTCCACTTATTGAAATGAAACATTTCCGCCTAAACAATTAACACCCAGGGATGAAGAATATATATAGATTAATCGTCAAGTCGCAGTTGCTTCAGCTTTCTCTTGATGAAATCCCTCCCAAGTTATTTGTCAATCATCGCCACTGCGCTTCTGGTCGCTAATGCACAAATCGAGAAGCAAGGCCAGTGGGACCTGATTGGTCACTCTGGTGTGTCCGCAATGCACATGGCGTTGACTCACACAAACCACGTTATTATTCTCGACAGAGTTCAAAAAGCCTCTAAAATATATCTTCCAAATGGCGATTTCGCTTGGGGTTCAGAGTACGACTTAGAAACTAACACTGTCCGTCCCTTGGATTTGAAAAGTAACACCTTCTGCTCAGCTGGAAGCTTTCTCCCTGATGGGGTAAATACATACGCCCTCAGAATTCAACCATTATTAGGCATTAACAAACTATCCCTCTTTGATTAGACGCTGATAAACGTTTCTGGCTCACAAGGTAGAAGAAAAATTCTAGAAGGGTTCAATGGCATTCGTTCTTTTAAGCCCTGCGAAGACAAGTTGTGCGATTTCAACCAAGATTTCAATATCACCCTTGATAGTAAGCGATGGTATCCGACTGTTGAAGGCCTAGCAGATGGAAGATTGATCATTTTGGGTGGATCAACCACTACGTGCGCTGTCAATAATGAAGAAATTAATGTGCCAACATTCGAGCTTTACCCTCCTTCTCCTAACGACCCTTTCACAGGCCAGAAAGAGCTGCAACTTTTGAAAGATACCCTTCCCAATAACCTATATCCCGCGGCCCATTTACTTCCAAATGGAAATTTGTTTGTCTTCGCTAACACAAAATCAGTGATATTGAATACGACAACCTGGAATGTAGTAAAAGAGTTACCAGAGATACCCGGAGGTGTACGTACCTATCCGTTGACTGGAGGATCCATCCTTTTACCTCTTTCACCTGAAAATCAATACCAAGCTGAGGTGTTGATTTGTGGAGGAAGTAGAAAATATTACCGCCTGAGCCCCGGAACAATATCATGCGGCCGCATAAACTTGGATGCAAATGATCCACAGTGGGAAATGGAGGATATGCCGTATGCTCGCGTTATGCCGGATATCATGGCACTCCCTGATGGTAAACTAATTATCATTAATGGCGTTCAAATCGGGACAGCAGGGTTTAATCGCGCTAAAGACCCCACCTTTGCCCCCGTGATTTACGATCCACATGCACCGAAAGGAGAGAGATTCACAGCATTGGGAATGTCTAGCATCCCCAGAGTGTATCACTCTACGGCATTACTTATTCCTGACGGAAGAATCTTTGTTGCAGGTAGTAATCCTAACTCTGATGCAACCTTTGAAAAAGTGGACTACCCCACCGAGTATCGTATCGAGGCCTTTTCACCACCTTATTTGTTCAGTGGAACGCCACGACCAATCATTCGAGAAATGCCAGAAAAGATCACATATGGCGAAGACTTCGAAGTAGAGATCCAACGCTTTGCCGAGAACGCAGAATTTAAAGTAGTCTTGATTCACTCTGGTTTTGTCACCCATAGTACACACATGAGCCATCGTCATGTAACCTTGGAGCAGGTTAACATCGATAGAAATAGAATTACTGTCACTAGTCCACCCAACCCCAACATCGCACCACCAAAGTATTACATGCTGTTCGTACTTGAGAACAATGTTCCTTCCATAGCTAGATGGGTCAGGCTAAGTAATTAATCCCAAATACTACCAAAGTAGCTGGACCTTTTTATTCTTTGGGTAATCTTTGTTAGATTTTTTTACTAATTTATGTAATATTCGAACAATCCTTTCAACCTTAATCATAATACCACTTTGACCATATCTATGCATACAAATCAATCTATATATTACACGGAGCTCCAAGATTAGTATTCATGCCAACATCAACTATTCGTAACGATTACTCATTTTGAGTAATAGAAAGGGTATGATTATGAATCCTCCATTGTGCAACATGGGTTGTTGGTAGGGCCACTTTCACGTCAGCTTTACCAGAACGTCATTAGCTCAATTTTAGGGAAGTCGACTCCACACTCCCTATATTCCAACTACACGCACAACTCCAACGTCATGATCATTTAGGGAATATGCATGAGGTTATCTGGCTATGTACTTCGATGCCAGCGAAACTCAAGTGGTGAACTATAAAACAGGATGTATTTAGTCTGGATCGTGTGCTGGGGTAATCCTCCATTGGGAAGAAGAGGCTCGGGGACCAGATTCGAACGACTTTAAAATGCATAGTGGAATGTTGCATAACAAAGTACTGATTCGGTGTTTGCTGACCAAGCTATCGAACAAATCAGCTGAAATAAACTTTCAATATGCTCCAAGTGGATATAGCTGAATGGTGATCTATAGCCACGCACTTTAACTATATAAAGACACCTCTCGAGGAAATGGGCACGACGGGTTAACCATTCAAGAGTAAAGCCGTTCAACTCCACCAATAATATTTGCATGGGCTTTGTAGACAAGCAAATTCAAAGCGTATCAAACTGCTCATTACCCGTAATCACATGAATCGCGTATACATTGTGATCAGCTAAACAAAGCAATGGTGGATATGGCTTATCTGGGCTTTAACATATAGGGTTGGTAGCGCAGCATCTAACATAACCAATTTAGGCGCGGATTGGGTGTAAATCAATACTCCATCTTGCTCTCATATGAGTAATCATACTGAAACCCGGTACATCTATCGAATATCAATTCGGTTGGAGTCATCAAGGAAGTAAATGAAGCCACGTAAGACGGAAAACTGTGGTGCAACAGCGATTGTTACCAGATGAGATGGTCATTGGTATAATCGTAACTAGTTTGACAGCATCTAGAGCCAATCGGGCTCTAGTACTTAAATTTTCGAAGGGTTCCATGGTTTTATTTCAAGCTAAAATAACTCCTATATATCTTTTCATTTCCAAAACCAGATAGATTAACCGAGGAACGCTTACCATGATCCCAGGCTTGATTGCATCGCAAAGCATTGGTGTATTCTTCAAGCTCAACAAGTTACAATCGTCTTTGAAAGATTACATGTACAGATACATATTGATTGATTGAAATTTTGTAAGGTCTCTGAGGGAATTTGGATATATTACAAGAAAATGTACTGGAAAACACCGATAATTTGTACAGAGTATCGGCTGAATGTCTATGAGTGTGTAACCAAATTGAACCTCGGTCGTGGGCAAAGAAAAGGGTTGATTATTCGCTCACATATACTTAATGAATAGGTTGGTGGGTGGTTGGGTGGTTGTGTGGTTGGGTAGGTAATATTACTGTATAATAGCAAAAAGAGCGAGATAGTGGAATGAGCACAGGTGTTAAAACTTCGTCAAGAGTTATGGTAAGTCTTCTTTTGATCCAGGGCGCCTCATTGCCAATTTTATCCCTTGCTTTGCGAAGCTTTTGGAGAGCTCAGTGATAACAGTAACTCCTGGAAAAGATTTTGCTGGATATACTGAAAATGGCGCTGAATATACCCATGTCCGTATCATAGAATGTGGGAACTGGTCGGTCTGACTAAGATCCGTAAATAGAAACCTTAGGCAGTATTTACCCTCTGTTCTGATAGATAGATCCGGAAAGATAAAAAAAATCCCCTTTTCACCGTTGTGATCGTGAAGAAAGTATGCGGAGGAGACTAAAGAGCCAACAAGATTTCTAGAATATACACCCTGGTCGTTTGTTACGAAAGCAGAACTTGCGCCCTGTCTCGTATGAGTGCCCGATGTACTGAGTAAAACGTTGCAGTCTTTTTGGCAGTCAGAGGACCATAAATCTACGTGAACAATAAAGGATGTGGTGTCAATGGGGATTTTGTCGGGAGTTCCATCCTCTTTTAATGTGATGAGTTTAACGATAGGTGGTGGATCTATAGGTCTTCTATCCCGTTCGCCAAAGCCACACATTCGGGCTCGTTCAGGTTGTTGAACAACCTCTAACTTGTATTCTAACATGTCGTGATAAAAAGTCGAACAAGGTATCTATGCGAAACGGTGCGAGTGATAGAATGTAGTTGGCATCAGAGATGAACATTATATATATATCAGAAAACTATCAAATGCTGTCAGTCTCAATAGGTACTGAATTTGATCCTATTCTTGCCTAATTAAGCTCCATCTTTCCAATTTCCTCCGTTCTCTTAAAATCCATATCCTGTGTACTCACTATTATAAATAATCCTACCAAATATATTGTGTACAACAGACGTCTAGACGCAGGAACTAGATTAGGAAGAGAGAGAGGGAACTCAACTCTTCACTGCACAGAATCACATAGATAAAACCTCATATCGTGATCGGAGAGGTAACCATGCACTAGGATGGATTTCAGTACAGAGCAGGTGAGAACGTATGGGCGAGAATGTATGGTTATGGTATTGAATGATTCAAACCCAATTTAACAATCATATACGATCATTTTTATCTGACTGTGCAGGTACATCACTGAACTGAAATAGCTCACGAAACTTACTGAAAATAGATTAAACAAATGATATGATGCAGTCCTTGGGCGGTTGTCCTAGATTCCTGATTTGTCACCGGTGTTTTTGTAATTTTCCTCCACCGTTTTAGCCAAAAGTCTGATGCATTCACTATCCTCCCGACTGCACCACACTGAAGATCAGTAAGACCAGGAGATCTATACGCTTGGGACTTTGCTCTACACCCTAATAACAGCTTTTCCATGATCGATATATCCCAGCTACTTTGGAATTCAGAAGGGCATGTAGTAGTGCATGTATGAGATCCAAAAAAGAGTATTTGGAAGAGCAAAAGAGTTTTTTAGGAAACTCCAACAATGAACACAGTATGTAACCATAGATGCGTATTAGGATGAGTAAACAAAAAATAGAATATCTATAGCAGGGTCTTGATACGGTCTATCGAATCTTATATTGTACCTGATTCATCGTTGAAATATTATGAATGTAGTAAGATCTTGAGTGGGTTTTCGGTAATCTCGAGTGGATTTTCGGTTGCGCGAGGTAAAACATCCGTAGTCGGTGGAAAAACTCTCTTCCACGCTGAGTGACAGGAGGATGTGCTTCCATTTTCGGACAAGGCAGAAAATACAGTCTTCACCTGGGTAGCATATACTTTAACCGACACGGAGCGAAGAGTTGTAATCTTATCTGTCTTAGAATGGGCCAATGAATGGTTATCTCAGTGGCGAACTGTATATTGAAGACCCGAAAAAGTACAAAGGCTTTCACTGTCCTATGTAGCTACCCATGTAACATTTCTGCTTGCAACAACCCACTATCTTCATAAACAAATTATTTGTGGCTTAGACCGATGCCTTTGATGATTTTTGCACTACCTACCCCTGAGGCATAAAATATCTGCTTGAATTAACTTAACCAAGAATTATTGAGATTCCTTTTAGTATAAATTGCGAATACCCAAATGGCCAATAGGATTGAGTTGCTGGGGTCACTTTAATATGTTCTTCAATTGGTTCTCTTTCACTGGTCTTTAACCCTCACAAACTTACTACCGTCCAGTGTTTCTACTCAGACTCATACTAACTTGTCCTTGACTTTAAAATATACTAAAATTTCGTTGTTTTCTATCCTACCCAATTTTTGGAATCCATATCACGCTTCGCGTAGTGTTTCTACAAACACCATGGATCAAGACGATACTGTAATAGATTTGTCCCCAATGTTGCGAATTCTGATAGTAGGAGGCAGCGGTACATTAGGAAGTCAGATAGTGAATGATTTGTCCAAATTGCGAAGTCCGCGTATCCAGATTTCTATATTGGTTAGGGACAGAGCAAGACTCCCGTTTGAAGAGCGTTTTTTGGTTGATAAAAGGATCAAAGTATTCATAGGTAGCCTGGATGATGAGCAAAGTCTGCTTGCTGCTTGTGAAAGCCAGGATGTCGTTGTATCCACAGTACAAGGTGATAGAGAGGTCATCGTTCATGGACAACAAAATCTTCTCAAAGCTTGCTTAGAAGCCGGAGTAACCAAGTTCATACCCTCCGATTATTGCCTGGATTATTTCCTTTTACCAACTGGCTTCAATAGAGAGCTTGACTGGAGGAAAGAGTTTGCGGGTTGGGCCATCAAAAACAAGAATGAACTGGACGTAGCTCACTTATTGACTGGTATTCTGACTGAATCGGTGTTCGGCTTTTTGAAGGTTTGGGATTCGGTGGAACGAAAATTCCGGATTTTTTCGGACCCAGATACCAGATTTTCAATGACGAGCTTGGAGGATACAACTAGGTTCATCATCGAGACAATTCTAGAGCCTGAAGCGGTAGGTAAACTTCCGGTATGTGGCGAGGAAATCTCATTTGCTGAGATGGCGGAGCGGTTCGAACTTGTCAACCAAGAGAAGATTGAAATCCTTCAAGCTGGAGATACTTCCAGTCTGGAGAGTAAGATACAAGAGATGAACTTGCGGGAAGAAAAGGACACTGAAGAGCTTATACGACTTGAGTATTTATTACCTATTATGAAGGGGGAGGCTCGGTTTGGGGATTTGAAAAATCAGATCTTTACTGGATTCAAACCCCGTTCGTTTGAACAATGGTTGATGAAGCATCAAATTTAGTTTGAACATTCACATAATTCTCTCCCATAATTCTCACTGATGATGATGATGTAAATAACCAAACAAACATGATAAAGCACGGACTAAGCCTGCAACAGGATTATCGCGGCTACATTAAACACGAAAGGCACTTCGCATGAACTCTAATTTAATCTTGATATACATTGAATCTACCAACATGTGCCGAGGAACGATTCCATGCCACAAACAACAAAATCTATTTAAGCCTATCTGAATCAATACGAACTCTTCAAGCGATTGTTCTCTTCGCGTAATCGTTTCAGTTCTTCTTCCATCTTTCGAGTGTGGTCCACCTGAATCTGAAGCCAATCCTCACGCATTTCCTCCTATGGGTTAGGTGTGAATGGTTGGAGCGTGTGATCAATATTTGTTCTATTGGGACGAATCCTCAAACAGTGAACTTACCTGATGAATGAACATCTGTCGAACCATTTCTAGCTGCATCGATTTAATCTCTTCCCGAATTGAAGCCTGTGCCTCCGTGATGTATTCCCGAAGACAACCCTGAACTACTTGCTGGACTATTTGTACTTGATTTTCTGTAAAATGGCTTGCTACCTCCCCGGATTCACGATGCAATAAGTAATCGTTGATTCGAGACGAAATCTCTGATGTTTCATTGGGTGGGTTGGAATGGGCCGTCAAATTCGCACGACCATTTGGTTTGTGAATCCCCCCTACTGTGTTGTGCGTAGAGGACGATCTTCCAGTACCGTCTGGTGTCTACGCAAACAATTGGAATAGACGTTAGAAAATTCTACTGGATATCGGTCAAATACCAAGAAATCTCTTACTTCGGCCGTAAACATCTTGGTTGGTGAGTATGGACTTTTGAGGTTGCTAGGGACGTTACCAACAATAGCTCTTGATGAGCTAACCGAACCGATAGGAGTGCTACAAAGAGCATCTGTGTGGCGAGAAGTATTTGTTGGTGTAGTGGATACACTTCGCTGACGAGTTTCCTCTCCAATTCTACCTGTGGACTCAGGGGTGAAGCTACTTCCTGCAATAATCATTGACTTGGGTCGAGCTCGCTGGCGGTGGCCATTACTACGCGAGGACGAGGGAGTTGTCATGCTGGGTGACATTAGGGATTCTATCGAATGAAGACACTAAGCTCAGTAGAAGTCGTAGCCGAGATGAAGATCAGACAACGTACCGATGTGTGGCTTACCTCGAGCTGGGGAGTAGCCTAACGTATTGTCCAAGCTAAATCGATGTGCTTCAGGTGACATAGATTCGTCTGAGAAATAGATTGAATTCTTTGGTCAGAAATCGCATCGGTTGACGAGTAAGATAAATGAATGTCTCTGGGTATACCTAAGCGATAAGTGGGTTTTGTCTGGAACCTTGATTCATCGATGGTGGAATCTAGGTCCTCTGCGCCTGGTAAAGAGAGACCTTTTCGGTGACGAGCTTTGAATACAAAGGTTAATATAGTGTGTTTTGTCCTACAAAATTGATCAAAGAACCTACATTCATGAAGCAGCGACATTGAAGCGAAATCCACACTTGGTGAATTAAACAAAGGGCTATCGGGTGGGTTGATCCTAGGAATACTGGAACGCGTGCTGTTTCCGGTGATCCTAGCGATGCCGGGGTTTCTTTTAATGGTTGGTGTTTTGATCGTCATACCTGGCTAAAGTTGGACGTACGAGAATTAGTATGTGAGTGTGGCCAGGAATAGGCTGAAAAATATCTGATGCAGTATTTACTTGATATAGGATGCATTTGATTCGATCCCCTTCTATTTGGGTGGTCTTGATAGGCTCTTTAAGGTCTAGTTTATAGGCGAAGATAACACCTTCGAGTACAAAAACCTTGAGCATACAGTCTGGTTACTTGAATGCTTGTGACTAACTTACCTTGATTTGTGCCTACAAGAAAGATGGGAGATTCGGCTGTGCATGTTAACGTAGTGAGTGGTGATGGCGCAGTCCAAGTTCGAACAGACCTATGTCAAAGTATTTAATCGTATTCAGTATATACTCGGGCAGAGATACGTAGGTGTCAGTATAGTTGTCACCTTCTACGTTCAACGTCGAAGACAAATATCTTTCTATCCAAACCAACCGAACATAACATCATATGATTGAACGGAGAGAATCGAAGTCCAGTGACTGGTGCGCGATGAACACTACGCTCGATGTGTACTGTTCGCGGCAGCTCTTGTGTGTTCCAAAAGTAAAGGTGTCCGTCATCACCTGCTGCCACCAAATGGGACCGCTTGGCTGAGAACTCGAGATGAACCAGACGCTATGGACGTTGATCAGAAATTGGGATTGCGTGTTTTTAGGGGGCACTAAAGGTTTACCTCCGAGGCGTCGTGGATAAGTTTGGTTGATGTGTTTTTCATCAAGTTATGGAGAAAGAGTACATTATCGGTATCCAAGGATGCCAAGAAATTCCCATCCCCATTGATTGCTATCTCAGTAATCGGGTCTTTATGCTCTTGCTAAGTTCAAGTATCAGTATTAGTATTAGTTAAAGAGTCAAGTCAAATAAATAGAGTAGCTTATTTACCTCAATTCTATCTACAAATTCTTGTGAATTGCAATCCAAGCATCGAAGAACGCCAGCATTTCCTCCCATCCATAGGCGACCTGAACGCGGGGCGAAACGAATCACTTGAACATCTTCTTGTAACTAAAAATATATTGGATTAGTATATTGACAGGACGATCAACGAACATTTCAAGATTATCTGTACACGTTGCTTATCCCACTGATCCCATAGTATGTAATTATCTCCATCTTGACGATACAGAGAAATGCTATGTTGAACGTCCAAGACGGCAAGTATTGAATCTGCAGAACAGCAAAGTTAAGGTAACCTCTTAGAATATAGGGCAGTGCCGGATTGGAGCAAAATAGGCTCAAAAAAGATACTCTCTGCACTCCAACAAACTGAAATTGCTTCAGCTTGTAAAGGTAACGAATTTGTCAAATCCATCTCTGATGCTTGGTTCCACCAGGAGATGTCGTTTTTAGATCCTATTTCTGGAACCGCAAAACTGTAGGTCGTCAGTGACTTGGATCCAACCAACAAAGTTCCACGAGTAAATGGATGGGTGCCTCTCGAATTAGGCGTGCTTAAGCTTGAAGGTATCCTTGACATTTTTGTCACGAGTGGATTGATCTATACGTATCTTTTAAATGTGTCGGGTAAAGTTGTTGTGTGCGCGTACGCTTCGAAACAAAATCCTCGTTAAAGTAATCAGTTGTAAACGAGATGTGGCGAAATGGGAAGCGTATTTAGCTCCTGACAACAAAGATTACGGAAAGTTTCAAGAAAGTACGAAAAAAGAACACACGAGACGATTGTTGTTTGAAGTTTTTCTAGTTGAACAATCGCTACGATGGAGTCAACAGCTTTGCGTGAATCGATATTATGTCGAAAAGCAATTCTCTTGGGAATAAGCTTGCAATTATTTTGGCATGTTTACGATTTCCGGTGCACACAAATCTTGCCTATTTGTTTTGGTGTTTGTTGGCCTCAATGAAGTTGATCATTGGTCAACTTAATAGGGGTAGATCGAAGTTACAATGTGCCTCAATTAATTCAACGAACACTCCTCACCCCTCACCCCTCACCCCTCACCCCTCACCCCTCACCCCTTAGCCTTCAAGCTCATGTTTGCACATATTTAGGTTAGGTTCGGATGAGAACAATGTACGAAAGAGTTTTATGGGCCAAGTTTATTTGGTCTTTTTCGGGAATTTTTAACTTTTATACAAACTAGTGATCAAAGAACGTTTATTAAGTGCAAAACATATCGTGTACTTCCCCCTCAAAATTTACTGCGTAGAGAGCTCACTTGTTTCAATATCCATAGATGTTGTAGTTTGCTCTGTTTGATTTGGGGGATTCTCGCTAGACGGTTTCTCCTCTGCTGTTTTTTCTGATGTCGTTGTTTCCGGCTTATCATCATTGGAGTCACCTTCTTTAGCGACCGTGGTTGCTTCAGGCGCCGTTACATCTTCCATGGGTTGGTTTTCAGAATGTGAGAGATTCTCCTGCTCCATCTCTTGCTCTTCTAGTTTCTTGAACTCTTCTTCTACCATCTTTTTCTGTTCGGAAATGGTATCTAGATGTCGGCCAGAAGGCTTGGCAGGCAAATAATAAAGGGCTGGTTTGGTCTTTGTGGTCAAGAAACCTGCAAGCTTGGTCTTATGGTTTTTCAGATTTTCTCTCTAGAAAAAACATTAACATCTCAACGAGAAATATCACGAAAGCTAGAATGCTACTCTACCAATTGACTTTTACGCTTCCGTTCGTCTATTTTCCGTTGAGCAAGAATCTTTTCTTTACGGGATTCTTGTTCAACCTTGACCTTTTCTGCTAATTCTTCCTTTTCTTTCTTTAACTTCTCCTGGAGTTTTTGTTCTAGTTTCTCTCTTTTGATTTCCTATAAGATCAGATTGTTTCAAAAACGTTAAGAACTTGACCGAGGTGCATAGAAGATAAAGGGGTTTAGTAGATTTACCGCTTCGCTCTTGTGTTGCGATTGATCTTTAATTTTGTTTAGCGTTCCTAAAAGCATGCCAAACATACGTTGGCCTCTACGTTTCACCTCCTTGTCTTCTACTAAACGTGGTCTTTTTGCTTCGGGAGATTCCTCAACATTCGAAGTCTATAAACAGAAAAATGTTGAATATCGAGAATATCCCGCTTCTTAGTTTTAAGTACATACCTTATTTTCTGTTGTATCTTGCTCTACAGTATTCTCACCCTGTTCTGAATTGGCATTACTTAAGCGTCTCTTTAAAGTTTTGTCAACTGTATCAGCCACTTCTTTCGGTTCTTTTTCCTCTATGATGGTAGTATCGACTTGTTCTTTTGAAGAATCGTTCGATTGAAGTTGTGTGCTGGGTTGGCTGAGAACCCGAGAAAAGAAACAAGAAAAAAACTAGTCAGTAAACCGTTGATAAAGTAAATTGCGCGTTGTTTTTGGCTACAGTAAGCATAGGATCTCTTCAGCTTGAAGTAAACTGACCACACATGTGGGAAGGATCAACCTTAAATTATGTAGTTCCTTCTCCTTATATACCCTTCTACTTTTGAATATAAAGAAAGATCTACCTTTCTACACCTTGGACAGCCTCGTCGCGTCTATCGACCTCCATTTGGCTAGGGATTGGTATCTTAAGTTATAAAAAATGAAATACTATATGAAAGTATTAAACAACGTATTATAATGGATACGCGGGGACGCTATTAACGTTGGTTAAAGATAATGTGAAAAAAATGAAGATAAATTCCAATTCTATGAATGACGATATTTAAATATTTAGTAATTTCTATGATACTTTCAATTCATTCTTGTCATAAGTAAACGTGATTTTATTCACGGCGTTTTGATTTTATACTTTTCCTCTAGATTTAATGGTATATCAAGGTTCGGTGAGTTGTTGGTGTTCATAGAAGATAGTTGTCCTTATTTTGTATAATATATAACATTATCCTTCTGAAGAGAGAAGGTTCCTTTTCCAACTTTTGTATAAAAGTATAAGACGGCGAAAACTGGTTAACTAAGTTTTCGCTTTATGTTCGGCAGTCTGAGCTTTTAGTTTGAGTCCAAGCTGTCCTCTAAGCATTTATTCTAATAATGGGTCATTTTAGACCGCTAATCATTACCAACCAGAAGGTCATTTTTACTGGCTTAAACACTTAAGATGCGAACATATGGGAACGCGAAGCACATGCACCAATAACAAATTGAATAAAAAGTAGAATATAAGGAAAAAAGATGCTGCAGTGGTGCATCTAGGGTAAATATGAAGAAACAATGACCGTATGAAGATGAACAAGATGTAGGAATGAAGAAAGTTTACATTTGTTGTTTGTGGTAGACGTTGATCAAATATTAGACAAAGTTTCGATTTGAGTCATTAGGATATGTGATGGGTTTGTTTTCATCATACCACCACGTCTTCAAGGTACGATCGTCACTACAGCTACAGAACAAGCTTTGCTTATCGTTCCATACTGCATTATATACTATTCCCGAGTGACCACGAAGTTTTTGAAGAATTTCTCCAGTCTTTTGGTCCCAAATATACACGATACCATCCTGGAAGGAGGAAGAGTACCAGGTTAAAAGAGAACGGGCAACAATCAAATCAATGCGTGGGAAGACAAATACCTCGGATCCACCAGCTACTAGATTATTATGGGCGAAACCTGCGCGAATAAAGTTTTTCGATGTATTTTGATGACCTTTGAGGCGTTGAATTGGTCGAACCTATTGCTTGTGTTATTGATGACCGAAAGATGTACTTAGATTTACAAAACCACTTACCATTCGGATATCCCAGAGACGATTGGAGTTATCCTTCGAACTGCTAAGAAGCAAGCTTCCACTGGAGTTGATCTCCACTGAGGTAACTTCACCAAGGTGCTGGGTTATTGTACGAATGCAAAGCCCCGATACAACATCCCAAAATTTAATGGTGTTGTCCTTGGAGCTGTTTAAAAAGATTGTTTGAATGGCCTGCGGTTTTGGCGAGAAGGCTTGTGAGGGAGAGTGACCACTTACCCACTGATGATCAGGTTACCCAGAGGATTGAATATGGTCTTGGAAACTGCGAGTTGATGACCAGTGAACGTTTTGACCACCGCACCCGTAGTTATATCAAACAGACGAACCACTTTGTCATCCCCGCCAGTCACGAAATGATTCTACGTAGAGGATCAGAAAGAGGCTCGAATCGGAAGCAAAATAAATTAAACATACTCCTCCTGGATGAAATTTGACGCTATAGACATCTCCCTCATGACCCGTAAAGGTCGACAAGTACGAGCCAGATTCATGCTTGATATCCCACAGCTAGGCAATTTCAAGGGTGTGTGTTAGTACGTCGCAGCGGGGCTTTGAGCTATTGTTGCACTGAGTTACCTTCACAGTTCTATCTCCAGAGGCACTTGCAACCAACGTCCCTTTCTTATTTGAAGAGACATCCCATATGCGAGAAGTATGACCTTCAAGCACACTTGTACATTTGGTGGTTTCAGTATTCCAAATACGTAGGGTATTATCGCTAGGAAGTCAAGCCGGGTAAATACTTGATTTTGCTACACGCGACTCAAGATCTAGAACGAACCTTGACCCGGATATCAACGAGCTCCCTTCTTCACCGATAAACTCAACGCACTTAATGTTACCGCGATGGCCAGTGAAGGTTGAAAAAACCGCATTTGGGATAATAAACGATGAGTAATCCTCGAGCAATCTAGTTGTAAGTCGATCGGTCGGTCAATATAGAAACATCAAATGACGAACTCAAAAGTGGTTTACGTATTAACTATGGGAGTGATTCTAGGATGGTATCTTGCAAACTCCATTTGATAAGATACGGCCTGTCGTAGCAAAGTTACTAATCGGTTTGGTGGGACGTAGGTCGAATTGGCTAGCAAATCGAGCGTTAATTACTTGCAACAACATATCTATAGTAAAACAGATATACTGACAATCTCTATTGAAATTTTCGGAATCGAGGCGGTTCTGTAGCTGCTCTACAAGCTTCTCCCTGTATATGATTATGCCAAGGAAAATGAGAAGTAGCAGACGGGCAATTTAGAAGTCTCGAAACTCACCTCGCCGGTCCAATCCCTTCCCAATTTTTGAAAGAAGAAGCGTCGTGGATGGATTTAGCGGTGAGAAGGTAACATAGATCTTTAAATTCGTTGGGGGTGGTTTGCAGGTGTTCCAGGGGCTTCAGCCGTTTTGTCAAAAATGTGAAAGCCTAGAAATTATGAACATCCATTAAATAACCTCATCATTGGATATCACTGTACTAAACGTTCAATACTTTCTGCATTTCGCGGTGCTCAATGTATTCGAGATATTGCTGCTTATAAACAGAATAAAGAAAACTTTTCTGGTTTTTGACTAGATTCTTCGAGCATAGTTTGTCCACTTCAGCCCAGTCCCCATCTAATCCCAAAAAGCATATAGATCAATAATAGCTGGGTTGATAATTCTGCTTGATATAAGACGTACCAAGAATCGCCTTCTTTAGCCGAACAATCTCTACTTGCTGTTCCATTTTCTCGTGCCATTTGATGTTCGCTTCATCACTAACGGTCATTTTAGAGGCATGGTACCCTTCGTCATTTAGATATTGTATTATCATTCGTATGATGTCCTGTTGAATATCATGTATATAAGTAGGTAAATTCCATATGTTTGTCAGGTTAGACAGTGTGTATACTTGTTTGATGTTAGGGTCATCGGGATTAAATATCTCTTCGGTAGAGTCTATTCTCTTCAGGTGCGCTCCAATATAGGTGTTTTTTTCAGCAAACTCTGAAAGGGACAGACTAATGACGAATGGGTGGACATACAAAGATAAGAAAATGGCTCCACAATGGATTAATCGGTTCTGATTAGTTAACATAATTATTTACTAACTCTTTTAAATGGTCGATAGACTCCGATGAGGAGCTGTGGTTGCCGTTCAATAGACTTGGACCAGTCTTGGCAAAAGAAGTTGAAGTAGTAGATAGATTGACTCCGACTGGAGGCGGGGTGTGATCCATGTTGTTGCTCGAGGTCAGAAAAGTTCTTGAAGCACCTAAGCTTGACGTATATCCTCAATATTGAAAGATGGAAGTCCTGCTCTTTAGTGAAATATTGCCTAACGCTAAAAATACTGACTAAATAGGTAAGCAGAATAATCGCTACCTAGAATTTGTGATTAATACAGAAAAATATCCTCTCAATGCTAATGCCCAATGATTTCCTTTGGAGGGGAGCTTTCAAATTTATTTCGTATAATTAATGCATTTTTGGTCAAGAATGCTTAATTTTGATCTAACCTCATTCTGCTCCCAATCTCAGCTGAGACTGTAAGCTGTATGATAATCTTTACCGTTTGACAAAACAACTTGTACAATATACCGCGTTAGAACGTCCCAAGATGCCACTTAATATATGGTACTTACATCTCCAGTGGACATCACCTGCTATGTACTTTTCCGTTCTAATCGCTTACCACTTCAATCAGTATGGTTTCGGATTTCTTCTATCCAAACGTCGGTGGTGTAGAATCACATCTTTTCCACTTGTCACAACAATTACTTCTTCGTGGACATAAGGTTAATTTTTATTTTTCAAGTACACTTATCTTCGTTGCTCTTGCTCTCAACGTGCTTAACAAGATCGGAGTAACTCTTACAATATCATTCTTTAATAGGTTATCATTGTGACTCACGCGTATGGTGGTCGTACTGGAATCCGATACTTAACACATGGTCTGAAGGTTTACTATGTCCCTCACATGGTGATATATAGTCAAGCAACACTTCCTACTTTATATGGGTTTTTTCCGCTTTTCAGAACGATTGTTATCCGCGAGAAGATTGATGTTGTCCATGGTCATCAGGTGGATTCACCCTTTCCAACTAGAATCAAACTCACCATTTCTAATAGTTCGTTCGTCGTTAGGCTTTTTCGTCGCTTTGTCAGGAAGCAATTTTCCATGCAAGAACCATGGGCTTAAAGGCCTGCTTTACCGATCATTCACTGTTCGGCTTTGCCGACGCCAGTAGTATTTTAACCAACAAAATGCTGAAATTCAACCTCTCGGACATTGATCATGTGATATGCGTATCACATACTAGGTATATAATTCAGTGCTCTGAACCTTATACTTGGCTGACATTAACTTCGACTCAGTAAAGAAAATACAGTTCTCAGAGCAGCACTTAATCCCAAGAACGTCTCAGTTATCCCTAATGCCGTAGTTGCCGCTCAATTCATACCAGATCCAGGAGCAGCGAATCCAAATTACAGTAATTATCGTTACAACGAAGATTCATATTTGAAGCTTTGCTAATTATCTTATGTACCGAAACTAGTTACTATTGTGGTTATTAGTCGGTTAGTTTATCGAAAAGGAATGGACCTTCTTGTCGCAGTCATCCCAAGAATATGCGCCGCTCATCCGAAAGTTCGCTTCTTAATCGGTAAATTTGAACTTCTTGAACGTTTTCTAACAACTTTCCCTTCGTCTCTAATCTAATTGGTATAGCCGGTGATGGGCCAAAACGTATTGATTTGGAGCAAATGAGAGAGAAGCACTTGCTTCATGACAGAGTAGAGCTATGCGGACCCATCAAGCATTCGGAAGTTAGAAACGTAAGACAGCTTCCTCCACATCGTTATATGAGCTAAAGTCAAAGTAACACTGTATATAGACATTAATCCAAGGCAACATATTCATGAACACCAGTTTGACAGAAGCCTTCTGTATTGGTATTGTTGAGGCGGCTTGTTGCGGGTACTTCTTGCAAGCGTGACAGATATTGGATAATCCCTGAGCTAATTCTTATTATATATAGATTACTAGTGGTAAGTACAAAAGTTGGTGGAGTTCCTGAAGTTTTACCGCGGCATATGATTCATTTCGCCAAACCTGAAGAAGATGGTAATACATCTCTAGCAATTCATTTTCCTACACAACACATGTACATTGTCAATTATTAACTGTTGGTTGTGGCATTGATTAGATGTGGTTGTTGCAATCACCAAAGCTATCAACACAATTCGTATGAAGGAAGTAGATCCTACCAAGTTTCATA